>MU192408.1:0-18130 GCA_016904865.1 Pissodes strobi
AATAATAATAATAATAATAATAATAATAATAATAATAATAATAATAATAATAATAATAATAATAATACCCGTACGGGGGATAGAAGGGGCGAAGGTAGGATAATAAATGTCAATCTCATCTGCTCGTGTGATGACCTTGGTCATCCGGTTCACCCTGCTAGATAACTAACGAGGCTCTGACGCCCGAATGATTGCCGGGATAAGCAATCCCCCACGTACTGGCCAACAGCTTCGGGTGGAGGAGCTAATGAGTGGTAGGGCACTCTTTTGTCCTGGAGTTAAGAAATCGGCTCCAAAGGCAGATGAATCAGAAAATGATCAACGGCATAAAGATGTGGTAGGCAAATGGGAATCCAACACATTAAAGACTCATTAGAGTTTTCCCTAGTATTATCATGATGGCTATGGTCAAGATAAAATTTCAAATGTTTGGATATAGTCCCTCATTCGGATCTCCGGGAAGGAATGTTTTGATTGGTAGTAAGAAAGGACGGTACAAAAAGGAAAAGTTAGAACCCATGATATTTGGTGCATGGAATGTGCAAACATTGGCACAGCCTGGAAAGCTGCAGAACACAATTCAAGCGATGAAAAGACTTAAACTGCAGATTTTAGGCATTAGCGAGATGAGATGGCCGGGTACAGGAGCTAGTAACAACGACTATTCTGTATATTACTCTGGGACTTTAAACAACACTTTCCAGCATGGTGTTGGCTTTATAGTGCACAAACAAATTGTAACGTGTGTTACCAACTTTGTGCCAATATCAGAAAGGATAGCTCTTCTACAAATCAATGCAAGGCCCGTAAATGTCAATCTCATCCAAATTTATGCCAATACTACAGACTAGAACAACGAGGACGTAAACCAGTTCTATAAGCAAATATCAGAATCATCAAAACCTTGCCACAGCATGATATAAATATTATTATGGGTGATTTAAACGCCAAGCTTGGAAAAGGAGAACTGGAGAACACATTGGAGACTTTGGACTGGGCGAGAGAAATGAGTGCGGTGATGCTCTGAGTACATTCGCAGCGGAACATGATCTGATTGTAACCATTACATTCTTTCAACACCATCCTAGAAGATTGAACACGTGGAAATCGAATGATGGAAAAACTATGAATCAATTAGACTTCGTACTCATTAATAAGAGATTTAAAAACAGCATCAGAAACATAAAAACCTATCCAGGAGCAGATGTTCAATCGAATCCTAACCCGTTGATAGGAAGCATGGGAACCAGGCTGAAGAGAGTAGAGAAAAACATGCAGGGAGATATGATTTCAGAAGACTAAAAGACACAACCACAAACAAGTTGGTAAGGAGTGAACTTTTGACAGAGACTGAAGAGCAGGAAAACGATGGAGATATAGAAAAATATCTTAAGTCAAAGAAAAGTACTTAAAGCCTGGCAAACAGACGAACAAATTTTGGATGACAGACGAGATCCTGAAACTGATGGTAAAAAGGAGAGAATACATGAACATACAGAGAGAAATAAGGGCAAAAATAAGAACAGCTAAAGAAAAAGAGAAACTAGAAAAATGTGTGGAAATCGAAGAATGCCAGGCTAAATTTGATAGCTTTAATCTGCACAAGAAGGTGAAGGAAATGGCGGGAACAGTTAAAAGAAGAACAGTTAATGTACTTAAGGATAACCAAGGCCGAGTTATAGTAAAGAAGTCGGAAATTAAGCAATCCTGGGAAGAGTACATTAAACAACTGTTTGATGATGTGAGAACGATGCCACCCAATATTGATAAAACATGCTCCCCTAATCTTAGAAGGAGAAGTACAGGCAGCTTTGAAAAATGCTAAAGATCAAAAGGCTGTGGGTCCAGAGGGAATTCCGACTGAGATTATTAAAGTTGATCGAGGGGAAGAATCTAGGGTGGCTTACAAGAGTGTTCAATGTGATCTATGATACGGGCGTCATATCCACGGAATGGCTGAAATCTGAATTTGTTACTCTCCCCAAAAAGCCTAATGCTAGGAAATGTAGCGAGTTTCGTACAATAAGCTTGATGAGCCATCTACTAAAGATGTTCCTGAAGATAATTCACAGTAGAATATTTAAACTATGTGAGGGACAAATATCTGAGACCCAATTCGGCTTTAGAAGTGCTGTAGGGACTAGAGAGGCTCTATTTTCGATCAAGGTGTTCTTTCAGCGATGCAGGGATGTAAACTGCGATGTATACGCATGTTTCGTGGATTACAGGAAGGCGTTTGATCAAGTGCGACACACGAAAATGATGGAAGTTCTGCAAAAAGCTGGCCTGGATGGGAAGGACCTCAAAATCATCAGAAATCTCTACCGGAATCAGAGGGCTTGTGTCAGGGTAGACAGAGAGGCAACGGAAGCGATGCAAATATTACGTGGTGTAAGGCAGGGATTCATACTGTCTTTTGTAATTTTCAATCTGTACTCGGAATACATGTTCAGAAACGCCCTGCAAGATATTGAAGCTGGAATCTTGTTAAATGGAGAACGATTAAATAACATAAGGTATGCAGATAATACCGTTATTTTTGCAGACAACCTAGCTTCCTTACAACTCCTAATGGACAGTGTTACATCACACAGTCGACAATATGGTTTGGAAATAAACACCAACAAAACAAAGATCATGATAATCAGTAAAAACCAAAACACCCGAGGTATTTTATTGGTAGACGGAACTCCTTTAGAAAAAGTCAACAAATACACATACTTGGGCACGAACGTAAATGATAACTGGAACCATTCTGTGGAGATTAGAACGCGTATTGAAAAAGCCATAACATCATTTATCAGGATGAAAAAAGTCTTTACCAGCCACGACTTACAGCTGACAACAAAAATTCGCCTATTGCGATGCTAGGTGTTTTCGATCCTTTTTTATGGGGTCGAATCGTGGACGCTTACGGAGGCCTCCTCCAAAAACCTTGAGGCATTTGAAATGTAGCTGTACCGAAGAATCCAACGAATACCTTGGACAGAGGAATAACCAATACGGAAGTGTTGAGAAGAATGCGAAAGGAAAAATAAGTCCTGAATACAGTTAAGACTCGAAAGCTACAATATCTGGGACATATAACGCACAATGAGAGCCGATATGTCCTTTTGCAGAAGATCCTCCAAGGCAAGTTATATGGAGTTAGAGGAGTGGACAGAAGGAGAATATCGTGGTTGGAAAATTGAACGTGTTTCACCCAATCAACCACTCAGCTATTCCGCGCTGCTGTCAACAAAATTCGAGTAGCCAACATGATAGCCAATATCCGGAAAGAATAGGAACTCTAAGAAGAAGAAGCACGGGGGTAGTTGAACTTTGGTTCGGCTGCTTTGGGGCGTGACGTCCCCACAGGTCCGAGTTACCTGGCAGTAAGCAAAAAATGCCGTATCCTCTGTGTTAAAGGGGGACATCCTTTAAAATGGAGAACAACCGAAGCCTCGGAGAAAGGTCGCTGCCTGGGCATGTTTAGAGCCGGCGCTGGACATGACAGTCTGCGGTACGTCGCACGTGGTGGCAGGGTGCTGAGGAGGTGGGCCCCTACTGCACAAAAAGCTGCAGCTCCATAACCACAACAACGACACAGGTGTCACCTAAGAAGCGGGATACCACCCGTTGAGGGTGCTGCGCAGAAACTACAGCCAGCGCTCACTCAGGCGGGATTACCCAGACAACGCATGAAATGGACACCGTCCATGAGTTAATCAATAATGCGTATCTATTTTAGGGTAACACAGTTAGGACGAGAGACCATCGGCTATCGACAAGGACTGCATACTGAATTCTGCAGAGATTATCCAGAGCTGCATGTAACAGAGCAGACAGTGGCAGATCAATATGGTGTAATCATCAGAAGCAATCTCATCCCAGCTGCGAGACGTAACACCATCAACGCGAACTGCTAAACCTGTCAACAACAACGAATATAATGAGGACCATGATGATGATGAGAATCAGAATCACGATAATAACGAGAATGGTGCCCAGGACGTAGATATGTGGATGGGATGCCTGAAGTAGCAGAGCAACAGCTAAACGCTGGGGCACATGATTTAAATAGAGATAATGTGGACACCGAAGGATTATTCGAAACACTTCTCTCAGAGATGAGAAAGCTAATGGTGGAGTACAATGGCACAAACCCATTAAGTAGACCTTCTTTTTATACCTTTTTTCAACGCGTTGTTCGCCACGAAACTCTGGACTTTGCAAGTATCCGGTTTATTCAATTGTATTCACTAAGAACATTTAAGTCGCCGCCGATTTTAAATTCCAATCTCGATTTTATTATGCCGCTCTTTGACCTGTAACGTCATTAAAATTTGATTATTGCTGTTAACATGATTTTTACATTTCGAGTTTAGCTTTTATTGTTAGCGCACTTCCTAAATAGAGTAATTAAAATTGTTTGGTCCAATGGACAGGTGTTAGCATTTCAAACTTTGGCTTTTTATTGGCCGATTTTTCGAACCGCCCACCTTCTAAGTTTTGGAGCAAGGACCCTAAACTCGGTCTAAATGCGCAATTATTTGTTCAAGAGTTTTACAGGTGGTTCATTCCATTATGCGTTATAATGCAGACGGACGACAATTAACCTGCCAGTTGCTGGAATTATTTTTATAGTAAATATTTTGTATTAGGATGGCGTGTGCTAGATCTTATTTTGGCACATTTCCTCGCTTTTCCTTTCTGCATAAGTTGCGATTTAAATTAACTTTAGCCGGTGTCGAGCATTTCTTAACTTGCGTCTCCATTTTAAGTTTGAATCAACAAGGGTGTTATTTCTATTTTTTTTCATGTTATCGTCTGCCATTTAGTTCAGAATTTAGTTTAGTAATTTTTATTAATCGGCGAACTAGAATGAACTTAATTTATTTTTGCGGATCAGTACAAGATGACCGAGAGAAAACGCATGGCCCTCCGCTCGCTTCGGGGGAGCAACCAACTTAAACTAATCAAAACTAACCCAAGGCATGCCCAAAATCAGTCTAATCTAGGAAAAAAAGTTACTGACTTTGTTTTCACAGTTTTCAAATTTCATAAATTGCATCGCTAACCCAAACTAACCCATTGAGGGTCACTTTTGTGAATTCCTATTGGTTTAATTACTATCCTTAAGAGGATCGTTATGTGGATGTATTATACTAATTGGGTAGTGCAAAATCGTAATTTAATTTAGTAATAGACTCCTATGCGTATTTCGGAGGACGGAATTTAAAAGAATATTTTTTGTTTTTTGTTAAGGTTTTGTGCTTTACTTAATTAAAACTTTTATTATCGTTAATTTTAATATTTGCTATTCTACACTGGATATCATTCAGTAATCTAAAGATTTTATGAAGTATGGTTGGATTCCTGTTAACCTCATATATTATTATCCGTCTATGGGAAATAACAAACTCAATTTTAGATAAGTGTTCCCTTTACCTGAATCCATTCTGAATAACTGTTGCAGCGTGTGTCATCTGCTTATAGTAAGCATATTGCTTATATCTTCTGTAGTAGTTCTGTATAACAACAGCAGCTTGTCGCTCCTTATCTTGCTCCTGTTGCTGCCTCCCTTTATAAGATCGATATGCTTTCTGAATAATTTTTGCAGCCTCGTAGAGCTCACGTTGTTCTCGGTCTAAAATAAAGTGAAGCCTAGAAGTAATATTTATTATTCTCTTTATTTTAATTTATAAAACATTATACCCAATTAATAAAAGCACTCTAGCCTTATTACAGATTGAAAAAATAGTGCTAATGACGACGCGTATTGTCACCTCTTCTTTTAGTTTTTTTCCTCTCTGTTCATAGTAAGCTTAGAAGTGCTTCTCTATTTTCTGACATAAAAATACGTATCCTATTTTCTCAAAACGTAATATCGGCAGGTCAAATTTATATGAGAAGTTAAATTTCTCATAAAATTCTGCATAATTTGAAACACTGTTGGTTACTAATTTAAGAAAGTTATTCTCTTCGAATTACGTCCAAAAATAACATTATTGCATACCTGATAGTGTTAGGTTAGAGAAATCTTTTTCGAAAACAATTCCGGAGGCTTGCAAGAATTCGCAAAAATCTGCTGTTGTCGGTGGCGGAGAGGGAGAGTCCAAAGTGAAAGAGCAGGGTGATTGGAGACAACTTGAGGAAGCCGGACTTAAACTGGACTGCGGAGTTCCAACATCGTAATACCTACAATATGAAAAATGCATTATTTATAGGAAAACAAAGTAGTAATATTGTACAACTAGTTTCTTTATTTCTATTTAGTTTCTATATTAATTTAATATTTTCATAATTTGTTTCCTATTGTTTGATACGGTGGATTACAATATTCTGTTCTATAGTGTAACTAACGCTACACTAAATTTTTCCAATATTTAATATTTAAGTCGCCAGTAACATTCACGAATGGGTTTATTTCGGGCGGATAGCGAATTTAAGAGTGCTAGTACTCTATTTAGTACCTACAATTTTTTTTTATGGCAGTGGCACACACACTAAAGGTAGATCCTATGGCGCCCGACGAGCGGTGTGTGTGCGAAGATGTTGATTGACACGGTTCTTGAATATTTGTAGGTTGTAATTAGTGGGAAACAGATGTCCTGGAAGTGAGTTCCACAGTGATGCAGTGCGCCAGACAAAGGAGTTCTGGTAAAGCGATGTTCTAGGTGTTTCTAGTTGTACGACGAACTAGTGCGCTCCTGCCGTCTGTCGGGACTGCCTGACAGGAGTTGCCAGGGGCGGGATTATGTGGGCCAAATCCTGGGAACATCTGCCGTGAAAGTATCTGTAAAACAGAGACATCTCGACCACATGTCTGCGATGTTCCAGACTATCCAGATTCCGGGTCAACTCCGGATCGCCAACGAGACGCACAGCCCTCTTCTGAATGGAATCCAGCAGCTTTAGGGTATGCTTTGGTGCGGCACCCCAGATATGTGAGCAATATTCTAAACACGGTTATTTGCGCTTTGTACAGCAAGAGCAACTGCTGCGGTGTATAGAGTTTTTTGTTGCGAAACAGCGCACCAAGCTTCTGGGAGGCTGATTTTGCGATGTTAGCAACATGGTCATGCCATGACATATTGCTGTTGACCGAGACACCCAGCAGCCCGATTGACGAGGATGAAGGAATGGTCGATCCTGCCATAATGATGTCAGGGCCCGCTGTATTGGCCCTCTTAGTAAACGTTGCTGCTTGGGTCTTTGCTGCATTGAACTGGACCAAATTTCGGTCGCCCCAAGTTTGAACTTTCTCCAGGTCTTGATTAATTGCTGTAATCTGCTCCTGTCTGCGGTGATGAGTCTCAGTCGCTGGTAAGGGTTTTTCTGATCTAAAGTGGGAGACAAGGGTACTGTCATCTGCAAAACTGTAAACAGGATTATTCGTTTCGATCAGCAGATCATTAATATAGATGAGGAACAGAGTTGGTGAAAGTATTGCGCCCTGAGGCACGCCCGCGTTGATGGTGAATGTGTCCGAGATGTGTCCATCGACTGCAACATGTAGGGATCGGTTCTTAAGGAAACTGGCCAGCCAGCTGCAGAGAGAGGCGGGCAGTCCCAAGGACGGCAGTTTGTTGAGCAGTCCGTCATGCCAAACTCTGTCGAATGCCTTTGAAATATCCAACGCAATCGCTCGAGACTCTCCGTAGTTTTCAATTGCCCTACTCCATATATGAGTGACATAGGTCAATATATCTCCTGTCGATCTCTCTTTGCGAAAGCCGTATTGATTATCGCTGATTATTCTGTTGCTCTCGAGGTACTTGAGTAGTTGCTGGTTGACTACACGTTCCATGACTTTGGAGATTATTGGAAGCAAGGCAATCGGGCGATAGTTTGAGGGCGTGGTTTTCTTGCCTTTTTTTTGGAACAGGTTGCACTCGAGCGACTTTCCAAGAGGATGGGTAAATCCCTTTTCTGTAAGAAAGAGAAAAAAGCCTGGAAAAAACAGGTGTTAGTTCGTTGGCGCAGTTCTTTAGCACGAGGGCAGGTATTCCGTCCGGTCCTGATGCCATTTGCGTATCTAGTTCTTTAAGGATTTTGCGAATATCACGATGAGAAAACTTGACTTCTGCCATGGTGGTGTTGATGTTTGGTATAGTGGGGAGAGTCTTGCTTTGGGGCACGTCTAAGGTAGAGTGCAATGAAAACATTTTGGTGAGCATGTTTGCTTTTTCCCTGGCTGTAGTCGCCGTGATGCCACGTTCGTCCGTCAAAGGTGGGAGAGACGTTTTTGTAAAGTTGTTACTTACTGCCTTTGCTACCGACCAGAAATTCCTGGAGCCACTGGGGCATTGCAAAAGTTTATTCCTGATCCTTTGATTGTGTTTGTCCTTAGTTTCGTCGATCACACGCTTGCACTCGTTTCTCGCTTCGATAAAATAATTGCGATTTTCAGCGGTCTGATTTTGCTGCCAGTACTTATAGGCTTGCTGTTTCCTTCCTACAGCTCTTTCGCATCTTTTGTCGAACCAGGGCTTTCCTTTTGATGGTAACTTGATGGAATTTGGGATGTATGCTTCCATTCCTGAGAAGATTACTTGCATGATCTCTTCGCAGCAGTCTGACGGGTCGTCAGTGGCAAAGCAGACGTCGAGCCAAGGAAAATCTAGGTAAAACTGCCTCAGCTCGTCCCAGTTTGCAGAATTGTAATGCCAGATTTTGCGAGGCAATGGTGGATCCTTCTGTATGAGTGGCAATTCACAAACCGTTGTAATAAGTTTGTGGTCGGAAGTACCTAATGGCGGACCAACTGTAACCTTGTACTGGTCAGGATTGGTGGTCAGAAAAAGATCCAGGAGGGCGGCGAATTCGCCCCTCTCTGAGATTCGAGTTGGTTCGTCTACAAGTTGAGTGAGCCCGCAGCTGATGGCAAATGCTTCAGCCTCTCTACCTTCGTTGTCGGTCTTGTTGTGATGTTTGAGCCAGTTGGTGTTGTGGGCATTGAAGTCTCCCAGAACGATTATTTCTGAACTGGGGTGATCGACCTGTATTGAGTCAAAAGTGGTAGCTAGTGTTGAGAAAAAGCTTTGGTAGGCTCTATCGCTCGGAGGGCGATAGAGACAACATATAAACTTGGTTAATCCCTTGGTGGTGAACTTGAGCCACATGACGTCAAGGTTGTTCGGTTCGAGTGTTTCCTCGCGGTGACATGAAAGGTCGCTTCGGACAAAAAGGCATATTCCGAACTTATGTCTAAATCGGGTATGTAAGTCGTAACCAGGATAGAGGTAGTTCACTGTTGTTGTTGCAGAACATACTTGTGTTTCTGTAAGGGCTAATATGTGTGGTCTATTTGCTTGTAGATGTTGGTGTACCGAATTTATGTTTGTATTTAGGCCTCTTATGTTGCAGAAATCTATTCTAAATTGGTTCGGTATCTTTGCTGTCTGTGAAATGCGGAATGAAGGGCTCCCAGGGCCACCCAGCGCCCGGAGATCCGAATGGCCGGGGAGTTTACCTCCGGAATATTTTGATCCCGGAAGCACCATCATGTCCATATTAGTGAATTTATTTTACTATAGATTACTATATTTAATATGGAGTATTTTGATTACTTTGCGCTACGTGGTTTCTAGTGTTGATCACATGTTATTAATTAGCCAATAAATCATCGGCAAACATAATTTTGTCCAACGTCTTGAATTTTGAATACGGGATAATTATCTTGCGTTGAGGCATCGACCGGGTGAGTGCTGATTTGTTAATCTTGAAATATTTAATTCATCTTGCAATATTTTAAACTAATTCTCTCACTTTTAAATATATAATTAATATTTGTTTATGATTCGCTTAGTATTATTTGAGTAAAGCAAGAATTTAGCATTTTTATATTCCAGTTTTAATTAGCTTACATCTTCAATATTTTTTAAATTATTGTCGTGACCTTTTGGGTAATATTACCGATTTATTGGTGAATATTTGCGGTTTTCATTAATCAAATTGATGTAATTTGAAAGAGGCTTAGTCCAAATTTAGGGAGATCGTAATTATTTTATCGTTCAGTGGTCACATACATTTTTTTGCGTATTTTCATTCAAATTATTTGGGTTAATTCTATATATTCCTGCGAAGGTAGTAAATTGAATTTTCAGTAGAATTTCTGCGAATTTTCCCTCATAGTATTGTTGGTTTTAATTTTTTTTTCTTTTCAGGTTCATTTAATTAAATTTTCAATTTATTTGTTACATCAAGCATAATATAACTATTAGCATTCACCCTGTCTAGTCTCAATCCTGATGTACCGACATTATTTTGCATTTATGAGAGATTAATCTCACATATGTAAATTTATCTGGTTTATCTTTTATCTAAATTTCTATCTCGGATGCGAGGTAGTGATGATATTATCTTTATCTTTAATTAAATTGAGGCGTAATTGCGCTCAGTTTTCGTTTATGTGCCAAGGGCCTAAATAAAAGTAATAGTAATTACTTATTTTGAGTCATAAGACTCATTGTTAGAGGTTGTACCTCTATTTCTCTATTTATTATCAAATTTTAAGTTACCTTTTATTTAAATTTCCCGAGAGTCACTGAATTTGGACGTTATTCCGTTATTTTCTTTTAAATTTTATATTTTAATCATCATTTTCTTTTGGATTTTATAATTTAATGTGAAGAAAAGGAAATCTTGAGTAGCAGTAATTATTTATAATTTTTGCTCATAGTCTGCTCAACTCAACATAGTAATTTGAGTTTCTGATTGTATCTGCTTTTACCAGTAAATTTTTAATTTGTAGATTGCTTCATCATATGTTTAACATTGTCACTGATGTTCACATGATATTTCCTTGCATCATACAAAAATAAAAGGCACAATTATGCTATTAAGAAATTTAAAAAATATGTAAATATAATTTTAACAGATAATGCGTTTTATACCACTGACGATTCTTAAATCATATTATTTCACTACAACTATGCATGTCTGTAATTTTATTTGAATATTTGATGTATATATTATTAGTTAACATTTGTATTTAGTTTGGGTCCTTAACGCAATTAGAGTACGATTTTGTGTTTTTTATTTGACGGGTGTGAATGTTAGGATTAATGTGTTAAATTTTCTTTTGAATATAATTTTCTTCATCATCATCATCAGTACGGCGTTACAGCCATTCGTGGGCCTTAGCCTCCTCAACTATTTCCTTCCAGGCGTCCCTGTCCACCGCCCGTCCTCTCCAGGCCCTTATTCCAACATTTCTTAAATCGGCCTCTATGTTATCTAATATCCTCATTCGAGGTCTTCCCTTTCTGCTTTGTCCTACGGGCTTATCCAGTAAGACCTTTTAGGCGGGGTCGTCTGCTTCCCTCCTCATCACATGGCCTACCCATCGCAGCCAGCCCAACTTTATTTCCTTGACTATGTCAAGTCCCTCAAACAGCCTATACAGCCCAAAGTTGTACCTTTTCCTCCATATCCCATTTTCCTCAATGGCCCCGTAAATTATTCTTAGTACTTTCCACTCAAAGCACCTCAAGATGTTCTCGTCACTCTTAGTGAGTGTCCATGTTGTCCTGTACACTTTGTGCTTCTGGAGATGTTATGGGATTTGAGTTGAGGGGCGAGTCCGAAGTAACATCTGTTGGCAAGGAGGACTCTACGTTTAGTTTCGGCTGTTGCGTCATTATGAGTGGTTACCAGGGAGCCAAGGTTAACCGATTCTATATCGTCGCCATCACTCTTTAGGTTTGTGCGGGGCTTTAATTCTCTTGGTATTTCCGGTGTTGCTAGCATGTACTTGGTTTTATTGATGTTAATTACTAGGCCCATTTCCTCTGCTGCCCCTTTCAGTGCTCTGTATGCTTCTTTAACTGCTGCCTCTGATCTGCCTATGATAACGATATCGTCCGTGTAGGCCAGGATTTGGATGGATATACTATATATTGTCCCCGTTGTTGTTACCCCCGACATTCGTATAGTTTTTTCAAGGGCTAGGTTGAACAAGGTGCATGAGAGCGCGTCTCCCTGACACAGTCCATTAAAGGTTTTAAAGACTTTCGACAAGTTTCCTTCGATACGTACCCTACATTCCACTTTCTCCATCGTCATTCTTGTGAGATTTACCAAATGATTTGTTATTTGGAGTTCCCTCATAGCATCATAGAGTTTCCTTCTATTTATGGTATCACAGGCATCAGTCGACAAAGATATGGTGGGTGTCGATCCCATATTCGTGTGTCTTTTCTAGGATGTTGATATTTGATTTATAGTCGACTTGCCACCACGGAATCCAGCTTGGTATCTTCCTACTTCCTTTCCGAGTAGGGTCGAATTCGATTGCAGAGTACTACTGAGAATACTTTGTATGCCGTACTCAGTAGGGTGATTCCTCGATAGTTTGAGCACTCAAATATATCACCTTTTTTGTAGATAGTACATAGTATACCTACGTTCTATTCCGCTGGTAGTATTTTGTCTCCAGGTGTTTGAAAAGAGTTGTTGCATGGCGGTTACTAAATCTTCGCCACCATTTTTGAGAAGCTCAGCAGGGACGTTGTCGCTTCCGGAAGATTTATTGTTTGCCAACTTTTCTATAGCTTCTCTAATTTCCTCTATTGTTGGCGGTTCATATTCTGTTCAATTTTCTGTCCCGTGTTCTGCGTTTTGGGCTTCTTGTGGTTCTGGGATTGGTTCCACCCCATCTGTGTTCAGTAGGGCGCTAAAGTGTTCCACCCAGCGGCTCAGCACCTCACTTCTGGAGCTTAATAGATCTCCATTACTATTTTTACACTGGTTTAAAGCTCTTTTTGGTAATGTTTACTTTTCTATATAATTTCTTGTACTCCTGTTCCCTGTTGAGAGTTTCTATATTTCTCAGTTCTTGGTTCGATTGTTTGTTCTCTCTTTTTTGTTTTATGAGTATGTTTTTCTTCACTTCTTTTTGTCTGGTATTCTTCGGCCGTTCTCCTTGTCCTTCGGGTCTGCATTTTAATATATGCCTCATTCTTCCTTCTTGTAACTTCTGCACACATCTTCGGCCAGTTTTTGTACGTGGGTACTTGCGGAGGGGGTGCCCGCTCTCTTCCCACTTTAGCATTTTGTTTCCTTTTTTAGCATTCGCTATTCGCGCTCTCAATGTACCTATAACAAGATAATGATCTGAGTCAATATTAGCCCCTCTATAGCTACTGCAGTTTGTGATATCAGATCCGTGTCTGGAATCAGTTATTACGTGGTCTATCTTGCTGGTTCTGCCATCCGGTGAGGTCCATGTTGTCTTATGGATGTTTTTATGATCGAAGCATGTGCTAGCTATGGTCATATTTAGTGAAGCCGCAAGATTTACTAAGCGCACTCCATTGTCATTGCTATCTTCATGAAGGCTATGTTTTCCTAGAGTTGGAAGAAACACCCGCTCTCTTCCCGCTTTAGCATTCATGTCGCCTAGTATGAATTTAATGTCGTTTCCCGGACAGCGTCTGTACATTCTTTCTAGTTCTTCATAAAAATTGTTCTTCTTCATCCTCGGGTTTATCCTCCGTTTGGTGCATGTGCGTTGATAAGGCTGTAATTGAAGAACTTTCTTATGATTCGTACACGGCAAATTCTATGACTGACTGCTTCAAATCCAATTACCAGCTCCTTGAATCGTTGATTCACAATAAACCATGGGCGTAGACAGGGGGGTCGAGGGGGGGGCCTGCCCACCCCCCCCCCCCCCCGGGAATTTAACCGACACATTTTTCAACATACCATTCATGCCATGCCATTCAAGAGAGTGCCGAATCCTTGCTTTTTTTAACGGTTTTAACGACTTTTGGGTAAAGCTTAGCCTCCCCCTGTGGCTACCACTGTGGCCTTATTTACGGTTCGCCACTCCCCCCCCCCTGAGAAAAAATCCTGTCTACGCCCATGCAATGAACCCTTCTTCGTCATTACAGCTATAGATGGTGTCATGGTGTGTGTGACCTCTTCTCTAATATCCCCTCCCATCGGATTTCTTGTAGTGCTGTTATATCCACATTATATGTGTTAAGTGTCTCTAACAGAGATCTTAAAGCTACGATTCTATACAGAGTGCGGGTGTTCCAAGTTTCAAAATATAATTTTCTTAGTAAACAGAAATGACAATAAATGCCACTTTAAGTCAGACGAGCTCAGCTATCAAAACAAGATGGTTTGAAACAATAACATGTATTTTATTAACACACGTACCTGTAATTGTGATCGGAGAATTCAAAGTTAAATTCAGCTGATTCAAAGCTGGAAGAAGTTTGCTCGAGCAAAGGTTCCATATAGACGTCATATAGGGTATCTGATTGCTGACTCTCAGGGGGTCCTGGGCTATTTTCCATAAAAAGGTCTTCAGATTCATTCTTGAAAACATAGAAATTATCTCAATAAATCAATTTCAAATTAAATATCTAATTAGAAATAAATCAGACAAAAACAATTAACAAATTTCTTATATAGAATATTTGCTTGTAATATTACCTTAATTCTGTCTGGCATTGCAGCTATGATTTGTTCAGCTAATGTAAGGACCCTAGCGTCTTGTTCCCCTGAAATTGCATAATCGATAAATTGTAAATTTTTAATTCGTTAAGTTAACGCTCATGAAGAGAATATGGTTACAAGTAACCAGAGAAAACCCGAAACACGTTAGTATAAGTACTTGGTTACACACGTTATAATAATAATTGCGAAAAAAAATATATTTCTATAAAAGTTTAGTGTACTTAAACTGATGACCAATTATATAGGAATAAAGATGATAATAATCGGTCGGACTTAGTTCTCGCAGACATAGTCTTATGGGATGGGAAAATCCCTAAATTCTATTAGCTCTGAAAATGTACGAAGCAAGATCGGTTATTTTTTCCATATCAGAATGATTTATGACCAAAGGATACAATTTCTCATATTCTCATTTCTTTTCGATAAAATGAGATTCTTTGATATAATAAAAAAATTTCTATAAATGAAGTCAGTCGTGTATGAAATTAACATTTGTTAATAAATATACCATTTATATTAAAGACATTTTAAATATTAACATCACATTAGCTCAAATGATTACTAGTCTCAGAAGGCTGGACAAAACTGTGCACAACCTTTCCTAAAAAAACATATCCTTGCTAAAGTTAAAATTATTTACGCGCGCTGTACCTGGAGTGTAAGCTGACAAACGTGTTACGAAAACGTTACAAAATATATGAGCTTTTACCTGTGATGGTCGGGCCAGAGTACCCGACTTAATTGAAGAAATGTAAAACTTTTAATTAAAGTGTAATCGTTCAAATAAAAAATGAATATTGGAAAAGTCAATTACCCTTGGACTATAATTTCAATAACCGGTAGGAAATTCAGGATTGCGCAGTAAAACAATTCAGTGCTAAATCTAGATAGTAAGTTTAATTTAAATGATGAGGCGTAGAGTGCCAGTATATTGGGGAACGTTTAATTCTGTAGTATCCGATAATTTTAAGAGTCTCCCATTAAATAATTAATGTTATCATACTTTGTATTTTATTTAATTAATTCACTGCAGACAAGAATATCGCTGATTGAAATTATTTTATTATTCCATAATTTTTGACTTGCTTGGAAAAAATAATATTTTAGGAAAGTTGCTGCACTGAAAAAAATTCACAGTATCTAATTAATAATACCAGTGTCATTTTCATTTAATGGGCCAGTTCTGTTTGTCTGACGCTGTAGATACGAGGTCGTATTAAAAAAATAAGCGAATAAATTTAGCCACTATAAAAAGCTCCCTTTAACTTATTTTATCAATTTTAAAACAACATTGATTTGGCTTATATTTATTTAATTATATTTAATATACCTGAGAATTGAAAGTAAGTACTGGTAAGAGGCATAAAGTGGTTTTCAACTAGGTAGCGGAATATGGATGATTGCCCAGTGTAAAGGAAATTATTTTACGTCGAAATTAGGGTGTCAACATATTGGTACTGCGAACCCGGGTATAGATAACGAACAGGAGGTGAAGAAAAGGCCGAAGAATACAGTAAGTAATTAACTAGGGTAAATCGGGGTTCATTACATCCCAAGTCAAACTTACAGCAGGAAAAAGAGCAATATAGCAATCCTTCCCATAAAATATTTAAAGTAATACCACGCTTCGCCAGCTACCATAATTCCCAGAAAATGATATTAGTTCAGTCAATAAAGGGGGTATAGAGTGCGTGGGCAGTGACCTAAGTCATTTCTTCAAAAACTTGTTCCGGGTGCTTAGGGAGTAAACATACTGAAAGTTTTGACGTCTAGGTGGAGTGTCGGAGGGTGGGAGCACAAGGAAGTTTCCATTTTTGAGTGTTTCGCTTACACCTCACAAACCATGCATCGTACGGAAATTTTCTCTTATATGACATGAAAGCGTATAAAATTTAAACTATTCATCTGAGGAAAAAAGTCTGTTGTAGAAAGTTATAGAGAATTTAATTCCCTTTAAGAACAGTACATATGCTAATATATCTCCAACCGGTCAACAGTTACATCAATTGTAAATATTGTCGTAAAATTTCGTCTTTTTCAGAAGCTGTTTTTGTTAATCCTGAGCCACAACTATCGCTTGTGTGTATCGTGTGTTGCTACACATGAAAGGGGTATATTAAATACAGTGAACAAATATCTTGTTACATGAAACATGAAGATAATAAAAATGACATTTATATCATAAATTGTATAATGATAATGTAATAAGGCTGTTCAACTATCTTAGATAAACACAGTAGTGGACGGAAGATTGCTGCTACATAGAGTAACTTGGCAAAAAGATGCCTCCGTTGCCACGTGGTCAGGTATTTGATGGGTACTCGAACTCAGCCAACAGTAGGAAATCACGAGAAGAGAGGCGACGATACAGACTGAGTAGGTCGGATGAGATCAATTTAATATAGAACACATCGATACCTGTGAAACAAGAAGATTTTTGGTCCAATCCTACCTCCTTACTACAAACATAGCGTCAAGAGTATGGGATACAAACTCTGCAGGCCACCGATGATGTTGACGTCCTTATCGTCCAACAACAGCCACAGAACTTACAGTTCTGTGGCTGTTGTTGGTGAGGATGTAGACCTCGCTGTTCTTTTGATAGCTTCCCCTCCTCTCACCCAAGACATCCTGCTGTTAAAGCCCGGTCGAGGGAAACTAAAATAATCCACCCAAGAGATCCAGCAGCGTGGATTTGAACACATCCTGTTCTTACATTCGTTTACCGGCTGTGACACGGCATCTTTAACTTTAAGGAAAAGCATTGAGGGCTTCCAAAAATTGTACTTAATGTCACAAACCATAAAGAAAGTCGCAGTTACCATTTACAACCCCTCTTCCATTCGCGGAGACGTCGAATAGGCTGGGAAGATATGCTCCCTGAAATGATATGTTGCACCAGCAAGTCAGCGTCCATCAACCAGTACCGTTTCCAATCGTTCATGAGGTCAGTGGCAAATATTAAGCATGACATCAGCATCCCACCAACTAAGAGCGCAGCTAAGCAGCATTCCTGGCCCACCTACCACCAAGTGCAGCAGTGGCTCGGGAATAAGTTGCCCCCTCAAGGGTGGGGTTGGAAACAGGAAGGAGAGACTCCGGTGCCAATTGCAACAGAATATCATCAGCATCGGAGGTGCTACTGAAAACGATATTTTGCCGCTGTATCATGGATTGTGTTAGTGGCAAATGTGGATGCCGGAAAGCAATGCTGTGTCTCCACTGCCAAGGGAACTGCCTTAAAGTAGTGCCTATTTACGACGAGGAGGACGATGAAGAGGAGGTAGAGCCCCTTCAGCAAGAACCACCGACAACTGAGAACGAAAATGCCGTTGGTGAAGAACCCATGCCGGGACCCTCACGGTGGAAAAGAATGAAATCTTGAATACATTACTTACCTTATACGTGTCTTATTTTTATTATCTCTAAAATAAAATTGGTAATTTTCATGTAACAAGATTTTTGTTCACTGCATTTAATACCCCGCTTTCATGTGTAGCAACAGATATTATTGCACGATACACACAAGCGATAGTTTTGGTTTAGCAATAACAAAAGCTGCTTCTTCTGAAAAAGACGAAATTTTACGAAAAATTTAACAATTGATATAACTGTTGATTGGTTGAAGATTGGCATATGTATGTATGTATGTATGTATATATATATATAT
>JAEQML010058969.1:0-29308 GCA_016904865.1 Pissodes strobi
ATTGAAAAGTGCCCCTTAGAAGCTAGTAGCATTCTTTCTAAAAAAGATCGAGGGTCATACGACTTCGTTTTTGACGCAGAAGCTGAAACATCGGTAGTTAGGTGGAATGACAACTCAATTGTTACAGTGATCTCAAACAATTGTCCTGTCAACCCCGTAGGCTCCGCAAAGAGATACGACCGTAAACATCACAAAGAAATAATTATACCTCAGCCGAACGTTATTCAAGAATACAATAAATTCATGGGCGGTGTCGACTTACATGACAATGCTGTCGCTAATTACAGAATTGGCGTGCGAGGAAAGAAATGGTGGTGGCCACTTTTTAAAAATGTTATTGATAGTAGTATTGTAAATGCTTGGAAACTTTACAGAATCTCAAATAAAAGCTCCATTTCGCAATTAGATTTTCGGGCGTATATTGTTGTATGCCTAATGAAATCTGTAGAGGAAAACGTAGAGACAGAAGAAAATGAGGGCGAAGAGGATGAAGATTCTAATCAGTCTTCAAAAGCAAGTATGGGTAGACCGTCGAAAAATAGTTTGCAGGATGCAGTCCGAAAAGACAGAGTTGGCCATCTAATTATAAAACACCCAGAAAATGCAAGAAGAAGGTGCAGGCAGTGCTCTAATCACACAGTTTTTATATGTCAAAAATGTAAAGTTCACTTACACTCTAAATGTTTTGAATGTTTCCACAAAAAATAAAATCATGTATTATAAAATAATACCCAAGTTCCGCCAAAGGTTCGAAAACGCACCATTTTATTTTAGTGACACCTGTCAATGTCAGAATGTTATATATTTTTTTTTGTTATATTTACATATAAAGAAAGTTAGTTGACGAAATGTATGGCCATTTTTTTTGTTATTTTTGTGCTTGGCGTTTAATGGGTTAATATATTTTATTTTAATTTACGACCTTGTTAACTCTTTCAGGTACGGAAAATTGACATAAAAAAAACTCTAGCAGTACGACAAAAATTGTATTTAAAAAATCATTATTTTATACATTTTTGTAAAAACAGATGCTTAAAAACAAACACAAAAGTAAATTTGAAACAATTACACCTACTGTTATAAACAAAACATTTTTTTTTGGTAGAACAGATAGCGCATCTCCTGCGAGTGGTACGCATTCGTTGATGAGCACTTGATGTTAATCTTATTGATTTTGAAACGGATGACTTGTGTTTTTTAAAGGTAAAGATAATTCCGTAGGCAATGAAAAATGCTTAACCAAATTATTTCAAACACTTGCCTTCGAAAATTTTTCATTGATAATTGGGGAGACTTTCCTAATAATTTATTTATAATAAATGCATTTGAAGGGTGTAGTATCAAAACGTACAATCTCCTTGTATGTCAATTTTGAGAAAATCGATAAAAATTATTTTTAATTAGAATATTAGCGCAAACGTAATTTTTAATTATTTAATTACTTAAGAAAAGTATATACTACGTCCTGCAACAAGGAAAATAAAAAATAAATTACAGGTTACCTTTATAATAAAAAAAAAATTGGAGATTGTACATTTTGAAACTGACATGTGGAAATTGCACGTTTTGAAAATAACTGTCAATTAAAACGAAATATGTTTATTGGGAAACCTTAAAAACTTTATTGGTTAGGCTTAAACTTAACAACTTTTTTCAAATATAATTAAGTAAAACTTACACTCTCACGTTGGGTCCTTCATCAAAATATTCGCAAAGCATTACTTCTTCTGCTTTATCTTCCACAGAATGCTTTTCTACTTCGTCTAGGACGAACTTGTAAAACCCCAAGTCCTCATCATCTCTCCACTTTTCACCAAAATGGCCTTTAAGCAAAGCAGTCACAGTATCATTTTTTTTTTCCTTAATCACATTCTGCTTTTTGATAACATTGGAGACAATACCACCTATCTTCTTGCCCCTTTTGCAAATAGATTTATCGGCTCCCAAGTGGCTGTTATATGCAGCTTCACCACGTACCAGGATTCTTCGACCATCTTGTTTAGTGATTATTATTCTTTTGGACTGTGCAAAAGGAAAATGCCAGCTACTGGTTGGTTTGATGACGGTTGCTACAGCTTTCTTCCAATCCTATAGCTGGACTTCTTCACCAATCTTCAGAACAGTAGAATACCGAGAAGAAATTTCAAAATATCCTTCTGGTTTCTTAATTTTTTAAAATTTTCTTATTTCTTTTTCTATGTTGTCAACTACCCTGTCTGGAGGTATGAATGAATGCCCTCGGACTGGAAGAAAGAAATATTTGCAGCATTTTTGTGATTTACTAACCAATTACAACACATTCCGACTAGTGTCATATTTTTGTTTTGGCCTCCGCAGCCGTCACACATTAATCGTAATACCTGAATGTTGGAAAAGTCAATTGCTTCTAAGATATGAAAAACACACGATGAAATTTCGTTTGAACCTTTAGAATATTCGTTTTCTGTCCAGCAAAAGCTCTTGACTGTTGTTGGATTAAGATTATCTTTGGAGTGCCCTTGCACTACTGTAAAATTGTACAAATAAATTTTATGGGAATAATATGCCTCCTGGTCAGGTAGTTTAGGCAATAGTTGGTTTTTTGACAATCGAAGGAAAATGTAACAATTTCTTCGGATTTTTGTCGTAGCAACTCATGCTTTGGCCCGTAACTTATGTACGCGTTTCGCTGAATTAGCTTTAGTGTCCAAGTCTTTGCAGGACTTGATTTTTTCGGAGAGACTTAGACAGGTGGAACAAACATCGGTGTGCCAAATCCTATATTATAGCACGTATTAAAGATGTGCCTGAAATAACTTTGCTTAACAGGAAGAGCTTCGGGAATATTGGAATACATTATCCACAGTTTCTTAATATTTAAGGTGGAAGGTAAGTAAAGTCGTTCGGTATTGCGTTGCGACCTACAATAATGTGACTCAACAGCTTTTAAAGTGTTAATAAATTCCATAACAGATTGCTATTTATCGTTATATTTTGAATTTTGGGTATCCCCTCCTCTGTGTTCCTTAGGTCGCATGGAGGTTAAAAAAAAGTTTTTTGCAATGGTGTCCATCCTTCTTCTAGTAATTCCCAATATGCCCATAAATGTTTGTTTACAAACTGGTATCATATTTTTATCGGAATCTCGTACGTAGCATTTTATTGAATGTTCCTTTTTTTTTTGGGCTCGATTTAAAGGCCTCTCACGTTTCACTGGATTAATATAGCAAAATTTTAGAATAACATTTATCTTAAAATAGTGTTTCTGTTTTTTTTTGTCGAATGCTTTATGAAACTCTGATATCCTTCATTTTTAATGATATGCATTTAAATGCACTCATATTATGCCCGCAAGTTGGGTAAATAGGCAGAGATTTGGAGCTGTACCTGCAAAGAACAAAAAAACATAGCATGACAATGACTATACTCTATTTCGAAATGATGCGAAGTAATAAATAATTTTCTGATGGCTGATACATAGGCGTACATAATTACGTACATATACGTACATATTTTAAACGTTTACCTGTCCTAATACTCGGACTTTCCCAGCATTATATTTATCACACTTAGGTTTTTTTATTACTATTGTAAACATTCAAATTTGACCCAATACCCAAACGTACGATACTGCAGGTAGAAAATGGCCCCTTTGCTAATAAAGCCTATTGTTTGCAGCGGGATTGCCATACAAAACAGGGTGGAATGGTTAAAATATAATACAGCAGGCTATAACAGCTGTGGCTAAATATTTAGAAATCACAAAAATTTATTTGACCACTCTGTTAGCGTTTTGCATTTATAAGTAGGTTTTATTACTCCGCACCATTTCGAAATAGAGTATAAGAAAGCTAATAAAAGTTAGTGGCATCATTCGTTTCTCACAATAGTATTTTTTGAATGCAAATATTGCTTTTTTTTGTAGGTATTCTACAGAACTAAAAAGAGGGGAAGGATTTACAATAAGTTTGCCAATTGTAAGAGTATCCTACATAAAACGACCGTCGGCGTCGGTCAATTTGGCATGAAATCCGGACTCTCTGAGAAAGCCTCCAAAGTTAAACAGGACTTTGGTAAGTATTTTCAATCATTATAATATATTCGCATATTTTCGAGATATATTCGATAACCATCGTCAAATAAATATGAATTTATAGTTCCGGAAACTGAACGTGAAGAAATACGGCCTAATCTGGGAAGTCAAGTGCAAGCGTAGAAACGAAGGCGGGATAAAAATAGTTTTCGCCACGAAAGTGGGTAAGTCATTTTCGACCATTATTCCTTTCAAAATCGTTTCCATTTGTGTTGATATTGTTGTATAATTAATGCTTTGTTGGTTCTTGCTCGATTTATTTAGTTGGCGGAATATAGGCCAATTTATTACTCGTTTCATGCGTTACAACATTTACATAACCATTATTTTAATAACTAACGATATTATTTTAGAATAAAACATGTCGAATATTGAAGATCAAATTAAATCTTTGAAATGAAAACGGGGTGCTTGAAGGCCAAACTATCCCTTTTTCAAAAAATTTTAATCACATTAGACACAAAATACGCTATTGCTGAAACAGTTATTTTAGAAGAGGATCTTTTTAATTTAGATTCACATATCCAAGAAGCCTATAAAATATTAGAGTGTTATTAGCAGTTGCAGTCAGAGTTAGAGCAGTTAGGTGATGAGACTGAGTTAGAAGAATTTTCAAATTCCTTTTATTGCGAATGGATCCGAAGCAAACTACTACGTTCTAAATTTACTCCGGATAATACCGATCTTTCGAGTAATACTTCTCAAGCGGATAATATATCAGTTAATCAAGTACATGATTTTAACTGGCGGCTGCCACGAGGATTGGGTGGAGTTTTGCGAAACTTTTAACTCAGTAGTAGATAAAAACAATGCGCTACGGGATTTCCAAAAGTTTCAGTATCTTAAATCATCTATTTCAGGCTCTGCTTGTCAGGTAATAGCATCAATCGAATTTAGTGAGGCAAATTACACAGCAGCATGGGATTTACTTTGTGAACGATATAATAATGAGAGGCTTCTGGTTCATAATCATGTAAAAGTACTATTTAACTTAGAAGTTAAAGGATACGAGTTTTCAAAGTCATTAAGATATTTGATAGATTCAATTTCAAAATATTTAAAAGCATTGAAACAATTAAAACAACCTACTGAGCATTGGGATACTTTATTGATCTATATAATAACTTCTAAGTTGGATAATGCAACTGCGTGGGAGTGGGAAGGATATAGGTCAACCAAAGATCTTCCAACTTTGGAAGATTTAAAAACATAAACGCGATACTTCTTCAGGCAAGGTTCCCATTCCTTATAACAAACAATCGAAAGCATCCAAATAATTTGTTAATACGGGAGATAACAATAATACACCTGATTATTCGCCTAACAATATGTGTTGTGCCTTTTGCAAGGGAAATCATTACATTCGAAACTGCGCAGAATTTCTTACATTTTCTGCAACGGATAGAAATATGCATGCGAGAAGGCTGAGGTTGGGTATAAACTGTTTGTGCCCAGGTCACATAAATACGGTTTGCAGGTTAAGCAACTGCAGGAAATGTAATGGTAGGCACAATACCTTACATATTCAAAATAACGAAAACGGACAAAATAAACGAGAAAATAACAAGACAGAGAACTCAAATCTATCTCTTACTGCTTCTAATATCTCGCAGGTAAACGTTTTACTTGCAACAGCTTTATTGCAGATAGTTGATAAGTTTAATACGGTACGCGCATTACTAGATTCCGGTTCCCAATCTAGTTTTATTTCGTCAAAACTAAGCGATCTACTTAAACTCGAAACCGAAAATATTAATATTGCCGTCGTAGGTCTTAATAATGGTAGATCCCAGATTAAGACAAAATGCGAAATCTCTGTCGAATCGCAACATAGTGCATTTTCCGTCAACATATGTCTTGTCATCAACGAAATTACCGGAATTCAACCAACTACGGTTGTTGATTTCAATAAGTTAAATATTCCAAAAAATATACTACTTGCCGACCCAGCTTTTTATCAACCAGGTCCCATTAATTTGCTCATTGGAGCAAATTTATTTTGAAAATTAATGTTAATTGCTCAAATACATCTAGCACTTGATCAGCCAATATTGCAAAAACTTCCTTTGGATGGATAATTTCAGGTAGCATACCAGCGAATTCAAATGATTTGTTGTAAATACGAGACGCGATACAGAAACTGGTAGATTCATTACTTCTATACCATTAAAATCCAGTGTAGATCAATTAGGCGATTCAGAAGAACAAGCCCGAAAACGATTTTTTTCCTTAGAAAGAAAGCTGAAGCATAATCTTGCTTTACGTGAAAAATACGTTGATTTTATGACAGAATACAAGGCGTTGGGTCATATGACCAAGGCAAATAAATAACAATGCAGTTCAATACTATTTGCCACACCACGGAGTACTTCGAGAGCAATCGGTTACGGCGAAGCCTCGAGTGGTTTTCGATGCATCGGCTTCCACTAGTTCAGGTCTATCTCTTAACGACCTTGAAATGGTAGGTCCAACGATTCAAAATAGTCTTTTAGCTATACTTTTAAGATTTCGAATACATGCTTTTGTTATAACGGCCGATATTGAAAAAATTTATAGGCAAGTAATTATTGACCACAACAACTCTCATGGCAACGAACATATTGGGGTAGTGATCCCAATGAAGAACTATAAACATACGAACTAAACACAGTGACGTACAGTACTGCGTCAGCGCCATTTCTAGCAATTCGCTGTATAATCGAGTTAGCTTTAAATTGTAAACAGAACTACCCGAATATATCTCAAATAATTGCAAACGACATACACGTGGATGACTTAATCACGGGTGCTAATTCTATTCAAGTATCGTATTGGTTTGGAAATTTCAAAAATTTTAGCCGACGCTTGCTTTAAATTGCGTAAATGGTATTCAAACAACGATGCAATACTTAAAATCATAAAGAGCGATGTACCTTCCCAGAAGATTATTCAATTCGGAGAAGATCAAAGCATAAAAACATTAGGACTCGGTTGGTCTTGCGAATCCGATTGCTTGTTTGACTTTTAAAATCGAGCCACATACTATTGATGGTCGGGTAACAAAGCGAATCATTCTTTCTGCTGTTGGTCAAATATTTGACCCGCTAGGCCTTTTATCGCCTAGCATTATGAAGGCAAAAATTATTCTCCAAAAGCTTTGGCTCGAGCGATTAAATTGGGACGAAGCTGTTCCTCAAAATCTACATGTACAGTGGCTCAATTTTAAATCCGAAATTTCTCAACTTAATTTATTGACTGTTCCATGTCGTGTAATATTGCAAAATAGGCGGTCAATTCGATTACATGGATTTTCGGACGCTTCCGAGCAAGCATACGGAGCATGCATTTACTTACGTTCCATTGATCAAAATAATCATGTTTCGATTAAGCTTCTATGCGCAAAATCTAAGGTGCCCCGTTAAAAACCATTACGATTCCTAAACTCGAGTTATGCGCAACTGTGGCTTTAGCTAAGTTGTTTAAAACTGTTGAAGAGGCGCTTAAAATTCAATTTGACTTTGTCACACTATAGACAGACTCAACAATCGTTCTGGGTTGGTTGAAGACAGAACCGCATCGATTAAAGACATTTACAGCCAATAGAGTTTCGGATCTACAAATCTTAACTAGTTCTTGTAATTGGCGTCGCGTTCCCACAAAAGACAATCCTGCAGATCTTTTATCACGCGGCGTCAATCCATGTGAGTTAAAGGTATCTAGTTTGTGGTGGTCTGGTCCAAATTGGCTTAGCAAAACCGAATGCGACTGACCTGACGAGGTAGCGTGTTTGGTAACAAGCATGTTTCAAAAGCATTTGTTGTTCCTCGGAACCAATAGTAGACATAAGTCGGTTTTCTTCCTTAAGCAAACTTGTCAGAACGATAGACTTTGTTTTCAGATTCATCTCATTCATTAAACATTCTTACCGAGAGACCGGCCCCTTAAGGTTTAAGAACTACAAAACGCCTACAAATTTATCCTCAAAATCTCTCAACGCGAGTCATATACAAGAGAAATAAACGATTTGTTAAACAATCAAGAAATAAGTACTAAAAGCAAAATTCTGAAACTTAATCCTTTTATCGATAAGGACAGTTTACTGATAGTTGGGAGTCGTTCGAAAAATTCTGATTATTCATACGACAAGAAGCATCATATTATAGTGTCTTCAAAGCATCTATTAAGCAAGCTAATTTTTAAATCTGAACATCTGAAATTAATGTATGCAGGCCCACAACTTCTGCTTAACTCGTCACGCTAATCGATTTGGCCGGTATCAGGAAGAAATCTTGCTAAATTCACGGTACGACAATGTGTTACTTGTTTTAGATTAGATTCAAATACGGTAAGTTCTGTGATGGGTAATTTGCCTTAACACCGATTTGATGCTGGGTATCCTTTCAAAGTATGAAGGGTTAATTATGGCGGGCCTTTTATTATCAAAGATGGAAAGGGTAGAGGTTGCAAAACTACAAAATGTTATATGGCACTGTTTGTATATTTTGCCGTGAAAGTAGTTCATATAGAGCTATACCGATACGTTTTTACTTGCCCTAAAAAGATTTATAAGTAGACGCGGAAAACCTCACCAAATATATTCTGACAATCGCAACAATTTTACTGGAGCCAATCACGAATTACAAACCTTAGGGAGATTCCTACTTGACAATCAAGATAAAATATCTTAGTCATGCTCATCCGACAGTATAAATTGACACTTTATTCCGGTACATTCGCACCACTTTGGTGGCCTTTGGGAGGCAACTCCGGAGCCCGATATCACAGAACTACCTACTGGAAGACTTTCTCGCTTCCAACTTGTGGAGCAAATACGACAAAACTTCTGGCGACGATGGTCAAAGGAATACGTATCCGAACTGCAGCAAAGGACTAAATGGAATAGAACGCAAGGAAAGCTACAAGGATCAATGGTATTGGTAAAAGAAGATACTGTCAAGCCTTTGAAATGGAAACTTGGGCGTGTCCTAATACTGCATCGAGGGAAAGATGGAATCTGTCCTGTGGCCTCAATCCAGAGAGCAGATGGCGTAATTCTGCCCACTACCAACAGATGATTGAGAGCAAGTCTTTTCAAGGCCGGGGGAATGTTACGACATGAGCGAGAACCGGCAACACAGCGGGAATCATCAGGCGATCGACGTCGAAGCACCACTGGCTCTCTCTACCACCGACTGCCAAGCGTTACGTATCGTTCTTTATTATTGATCATTTCCTATACGATTTTATTGTAATTAAAGTATTGTTCAATGCGAATGCGTTTTAATACGATCAATTTAGTTAACATACAGTCCAGTTATCATCATATTCAGCCTCAATACAAAATTCCAACGGGATATCGATTGGTACGAAGCTTGATTTAAAAATCGAATGTTCAGTAATATTATGAGATGATTTATTTTAGATTGATATGGATTTTGAAGTGGCATTTTCCAAGAGCGACTGCTTACTTAGTCATTGGGATGAATGCTTTCAGAGTATTGTTGATTTCCTGGAAATCTGGATCAACTGGCGTTTAGGAGAACGCTGGCTAAAACGATTTTGATGCAAAACAAAAGGGGCTATACTTACCAAAAAGGTAGACCAACTGAAAATATTTTGCGTTATGACCGACTTGATCATTATGTCATTCCACAAGACAGACAAACTAGATGTGTAGAGTGCCATCAAAAAACAACTACTAGGTGTCAGAAATGTGACGTGGGATTACATGTAAAATGTTTTGTGAAATATCACGCAATGTAAAATTTTTTGTATGATATTTGCCTAATGTCCTACATGTAGGACGGTATGATAAAGAAAAAATAAATGAAAATATAAACAAAATATGAGCATTTATTTATTATGTCCAATTTGAATCAGTTTATAAAGAAAAAAAAAGTATTAAAATAAAGTTTTAGGCATATCTGGGTTAAATCAATTTTATTTGGAAATGTACCAGAAGGTAAAAGCAGATTTAGATAAGATTGATTATGTTGCTATAACGTGCGATTCATGGACATCAACAGCAACAGAGTCATACTTGACTGTCACATGTCATTACATAAATACATATTTTGACCTAAGAACAGCCGCTCTTTCCACCAAATCTCTAACAGGTGGAATAAACATGGAGAGAATTAATTTGATTAAGTCATAAAACGATTTTTTATAATTTACAAAACAGCATTTAGTGGATATTAGTCCTATATTTAGCAATATTTATAACCTTAGGATTAATGCAATCCGTTTCGGATAAATTCAATAAAATCTCTCTGGATTGATAACAGTAAATTAGGGCAGAAGGCATTTTACCAATTTTACATAATTTTAGATATGTTTTACAATGTCTTTTATAAATTCAACAATATCTAGAAGTGATTTTATATTTCGTTACATTGAATCTATAAATCGGGTTTGATAGATTCTACAACTTTTTAAATACATCAGTCCATCAGTTCCTTTTTGGATAAATACAATAAGTGGCTATAAGATTGATTTTTTCACAACATTTTTTAAACTTTTAGGCAAGTTTTAAACAGATTTTTTATTAATCCAATAACATTGAAAATTAGTTCTGCATCCTTCAATGTATTGGACCGGTTAATCAGGTTTTTCAAAATTAATTATTTTTTAGATAGGTTCATGTATAAACCTTCTCTTATTTGACGTTTTTGTTAAGAATATTAAATATAAGAATTCCAGGGAATTATAAGAAGTTCCAACCAAAATATTCTCAGATATACAGAGTGTCCAAAATCAACTTTCAAAACAAAGTTTATTATTGCATTTTTAGGTTCTAAGACAAATTAGGCAAAATAAATAGGTAATAGTATATTATTTTATATGGAGGAAAAGTGATACTTTTCATGGCGCGCTCGTGTTTAACAGCCGAACGGAGTGAGGCTGGTAATAGAGAGCAAGCCATGAAAAGTAACTTTTCCTCCAAATAAAATATGCTGTTTTTTCTTCAAATGTCGACAAATTAATGCAAAAACATCTCTTTTTAATAGTAATAATATCTAATTATTATTAAAGATAAATGGGTGCGCAAGGCGGCTTAGACCACGGTCGTAGGTGGCCTTGCTTAGACCGGTGTCGGTGAATATAATGTAACATAAAGCTGTCAGTGGACACTGTCAACAATAATTATTTTTTAAGATTGCGTTTCCGATTGCGTTTTAATTCCGTATTGATAAGCAGTTATTGAGTAAGTTCGATTAAATAATAACCAATTTGTTCCTAAATTAGTGATTTTTAGAAATGCAGTCACAAATTGAGTGATAAATACAAAATATAGTTTAATAAATCTTGAGTTGTTGACGCTTATTTTGTTGTCTGTTTGTATTGTATCTATGTTGCTATGACAACACTTTTACCTCCGCCGGCGGAAAAGTGAAAAGTAAAGCTCCGGCGGAGGAAAAACGAAACTTCACGGCCGCCTACACAGTCGAGTAATGACGGATTTACTGACGTTTGAAGAAAAACATATTTTATGTATAATGCCCCATACTGATATTTAATAAGGTATTTTGCTGCAAATTAAAGGAATCTATGGAAAATTTAGATTTTCATACTAGTGAAGTCACAAGTTTTCAAACCTACGCCTCCAGCTAGAATGACATGCTCTTTTTTTTCTCCGCTCAGGTGTTATGGGAATACAATCAAAAACGCAGGTTGGTACGTTTTGCTGTGATTGGTTAAATTCAAATATTTGAGATAAAACTTAACTCGATACTATTGCCCTTGGCTGGTTCCGCTCGCTTGGCAGCTGTAACGAGGAACCAACCAAACGCAAACTAACCTAAATTTATATAAATTATATAACTTATTTAACTAGTCACATCAAGAGTCGCCAAAGAGATTTTAATAGTCTGATAATCATGCAAATTAGTCACTAGGTAGTAGTGGAGAGTCGGGTATTGGCGCGCGGTTGATAATACCGCGCCTACCATTATCTCTCAGTAGGAAATAATACTCGGCAACACTGCATAATTGGTCATTACCTTGAACGTGTTTCTTTATCCCGCAGTACAAATATTTCCGTTGTAACCACCTGTTCAAGCTCGGCGAGCGTTTTTCATATTTTGTGAAAATCCTTATAAGTTTTATATATTTTTAGATCGAGTATGTACAAAACTTATTATTTAAATGTTAGATATTGTGTTGCAATAGATTGCTACCCTTATTAGCAATGCTGTGTTAGCGGCCGTTTGTCCTAAAATGTCATTTTTCAAATAATAATAATAATAATAATAATAATAATAATAAAAGATTTATTTGCCAATACAAAGTACAGAGGTTCAAATTAAATACAAGTAGATACTAACTTAAGATATTGACAAAAAGGAGGAGTGAAAATCAATTTTAAAAAGATGCTAGTTCATCCCCCTGGAAGAGAAAAAAAAAACAACAAATCCATGCGTGGCGAGTAAAACCATACCTGATTGCAAAAAAAATGCACATATAAAAAAAAAACAATGACACATAATAACCTGAAATAAACTATGGAAGGTCACTGAGTGTCATTCAGTAATAAATATTTATATGTCGCTTTAAACCGACTAGGAGATAAAATTTTTAATTGCTCCGGAATGCCATTGTAGAGCATATAGACATTATAAGAAAAACTTCTTTTAAAAAAACTTGTTCTATATATAGGCGGAGATATGTAGCCTCGGTACCGGAGATTTAGCGAATGTACATCAGTTCGGTATTTTATTTTACGAGACAAATACGAGGGACGTTCGGATCGTATTATTTTGTGGAACAGTGTAGCAGAGTGCAACTTCCTTCTATTTTCCATAGAGAGCCATTTTGCAGCACCCAGATTATGAGATACTGGCTGATGACGACGGACACCATAGATAAATCGCAAACATGACTTTTGGGCACGCTGGATTCTGTCCAAGTCGACCTTATCCAGACATGGGCCGTACACTACGTCCGCAAAATTGAAATGACTAAGCACGTGAGAGTCTGTTAATTGTATTTTTTGAGATTTGGATAAAAGATGTCTATGAGGAAACAGTTTTTTTAGATTTGCATAGGCGCGTTGAATGCATTTATTAACGTGAGGTTTGAACCTTAAAATCGAGTCGAAAAACAAACCTAAGTTTCGACATTTTTGTGAATAAGGAATATCGTTACCACCTATTTTAATTTTCATATCCTGACTCAAGTTAGGCCTCCCAAAAATTAAATAAGTAGATTTAGATGAATTAATTAATAGGTTATGTTTCTGCGAAAATTCAAACAATGCAGCTAGGTCATCATTTAATTTATTTTGAGCCAAATGAGTTTCGTTAGGTCCAAACGAAATATATAGCTGTGTGTCATCCGCGTATAGATGAATCTGGCAGTACTTTATGGAATCAATAATATTGCTAGTGTATATACAAAATAAAAGCGGTCCCAGAATGGAACCTTGAGGCACGCCAAAAGTCTGCTTTTCCACCCTCGAAGCACCCCTATCCGTCTCCACAAACTGAAGTCTATCGCTAAGATAGCTACTCATGAGCGCAACAGCCGCACCACTAAACCCAATGTAGTGAAGAATTGACAGAAGCAGCCCATGATCCACTCTATCAAAAGCTTTACTAAAGTCAATAAGTACAAGTACCGTTGCCTTTCCCCTGTCAATCGCGTGAATAATATCATCCGTTACATGCAAAAGAGCAGTGTTGCAGCTATGTCCCTCTGTGAAACCTGACTGGATTTGAGGCAAAACACTATGCAATCTTAAATATTCATTTATTTGAAAATTTATAATTTTTTCCATAACCTTAGATAAAACGGGCAGAATACTTATAGGCCTTAAATCATTGTAGTTTTCTACGTTTTGCTTTTTAGTAATTGGTAAAATTTTTGAGATTTTCCATAAATCAGGAAAAGTATTCTCCAGAAAACAAGAATTAATGATATTAGTAATAAAAGGAAGGATTCTATTAATACAGAGTAATATCATATCTAGGTTCAATTCATCTGCCCCCGTAGCCAAAGACTTTATATTTAGCAAGCATTCTTTAACTACATCATCTGAAACAGTATGAAAGTAAAAAGTTGAAGAGATACCATTTTTTATATTATTTTTATAGAAGTCATTAAGTTGTTCATCTGTGGAGGGAGTTTTATTTACATTTAAAAGGTGTTTATTTATTTCGTTAGGATTATTAAAACTATCTGGTATAGAACTGAATCCTTTTTTAGAATGTATATGTAAATCATTTAGTTTTCTCCAAAAAAACTTTGAGTTGTTTACATTAACATTAATTGTATGCTGGAGGTACTGCCTCTTCTCCTGCCTTATCGCTAAATTGGTTTGATTTCTTATTTGCTTATAGAAATTCCAACTAGCAGTGGTTTTAGTTTCTTTATACTTGTAAAAAGCTTTATTTTTCAAACGTATCATATTTCTTACTGTATATGTGAGCCAAGGTGGCTTTCTAGTTTTCAAACTTACTTCCTTCGGGGGTGCAAGGGTGTCAAAAATATTAATCAAAAAGTTGTTCAAAGCTGCGATTTTATCATTAACTGTGCTCATGTATATAATATTTTCGAAAGGAGCTAAATCCAAAAAATTGTTAAGAAGTTCTTTATCAATATTTTTTAAATTTCGAAATTTAATTGTCTCAGTCTGTTTATGACATTTGTTGGAGATAAAGCAGTAAGTCAGAAAATGATCAGACAATCCCTCATCCTTAACCCCTGAATCAATATTTATTTCTCCCTTCGACACCAAAACAACATCCAATAAAGTGGCGCTACTTTTTGTAACTCTAGTTGGCTCCATTATGACTTGTTGCAAATTAAGTGATTCTATATAGTCATAGAAGGTGATGGTGTGCTGGTCTGTCAAATTTAATAAATTTAAATTAAGATCACCCCCGCAAAAAATTTCGGATGGTTGAAAATCAGATAATCGTTTTTCAAAAACCCCAAGAAAGTCAGAAACCACACCTCTAGGAGGTCTATAAAAAACGCCAACAACGTATTTCTTTTTAAGGATATTCATTTCGACCCAAATCTCTTCAAGGATTGCATCCGATAAAACATGACAAATGGAAAATTGTAAATTGTTTTTTATGTAAAGTGCTACACCCTCACCTCTAGAGGATCTGTCTGATCTTACTACACTGTATCCATTCAAGTTTACGATATCATCCGGTATATTTATCCCTAACCAAGTCTCCGAGAGACCCACTACGTCATATTGACCTTGTTCGACGATGGTTTTGAAATCAGAAAAATGAGACACAAGTGACCTTATGTTAAAAAAGGCAACCCTAAAATTCTTCATGATTTAATTAATCAGGCATGGTACTCACCAAATTTTATATGCAGCTATATAGAAATAAGCAACAATTACACGATGAAACAATATGTAGAGAAAAGAATATATGTTTATATATGTATCGTCCAATGTGAGCAGATCTAAAAGTTTATAGGTTCCAATTTTTTACTCTGAGACATTAGCAACGTCATTTTCGTTTTTGATCCAGATCTTCTTATTGTTTACTTTTGCATGTATTTTGCCACCTGATGTCCACACCGCAGTTTTGCCCAGTTTCTCCTTGGCCAGGGCCAGAAGTTCGTACCGGAGTTTCGTAAGTTCCTCCATTATCACCAACGTGCTTCCTTTTAAATTCCTTTTGCTATAGAAAACAGCATTTCGTTCCAGCATATTATTGAACGTAACTACTGTGGGCCTATTTTTGTTGGGTCTAACTGGGCCTAGGCGATAGCTGTTTACGGGAGTTATGTTCTGAAGGCCAAGTTTTGACTCTAACATATGGGCAACAACTTTGTTTAGGGATTCACTGCCAGAGCCGTTCTTCTTTTCAGGCAAACCGTATAACCTCAATTGACAGAGTTTGGTATTTTGTTCAAGTTCATCAATTTTTGTCTTCATATCCTCGTTTTCTTTTGTTAAGTCCCCCATCTGAGATTCCAAGTTGTTAACTTTTAAAGAAATTTTTTCCAGTGTATCGTTGATGCTTTGCGAGATCTTGTCGGAAATACTTTCTACCAGTTTGTTTATAATTTTTGGTCAGATAAGGAACTGTTTACAATATCACGGACGATATCGGATGACAAGGCCTTGAGTTCGTTTTTTTGACGCTCCGTAAAAACCATTGTATTAATTGTGTGTGAGTAGCTATTAGACCTTTTTTTGTTGGATTCTTAACCAAACCAACGTTGTTGTCTAGACGAAATCTTGAAGCACTATATAACTAGCGCTGGTAAAAAAAAATCAGCGAAATACTTGCAGTTTAAACCACTAAAAACTTAATATTTTAACGGAACCAACAAACACGTCTACTCTCCACGCGGCATTAATAATAATGTTAGCATGAAATGAAAATTGCGTCGTCTGATAATTGCGCGCTGAGGGCGCAATATTATCAGCAGCGCGGTATTATCAGACTAGTATTTATTTGATGCTATTTTTTTTCAGATGGCTGAGCCTCCTCCTGCCGAAAACTATATTTGCGATTTCTGTTGACTTCTTTGTACTAAATATCAAATAATGCTTTAAATAAAGCCTAATTTTTGGAACACGGTATTATCAAACAGGGGGCACGGTATTATCAGACTAGTCTGATAACACCGCGCTTTCATTGACTTTTGTTTTTTCCCCACCCCCTCTACTACCCCAGGTTAACTCGAAATTTGCCATTTGGACTTATTTACTATGCAAGTCTTCTATTGGCTGGCATCCATAAAGTTGGTATACATTACATCTACAGAGCGTGTTGTCCTTAAGGGCGCGTCAATATCCGACTCTCCCCTACATGTTAGTATAATACGATTTAAGTAAAATAACTACAACATTTTATTTTAAAACGTCAAATTTAAAGTTCCAATTGTCTTATAAACTTTTATTTTGCACTACTTTCATGTTTAACCTGGAACCGGAAATTCTCTACAAAAAACATCATTTTATACTTTCGGTAAAAACCCTTAATTTAACAAGCACACATTTTGGAACCATTCTACAAAAATTTCTTTCAAACCCTCCATTTTAATTGCAAGAATTATGAAAAAGTCGAGGCCAAATTGATGTCGAAAACTGATTTTAAAAAAAAACGAATGCATGCCCACGCCCAAGTTTCCCATATTTTATGATGCGAACTTTTTGCCGCGCACCGTACCTACCTACTATCAATACCTCAATATTTGTAATAATGTCGAGCTGAATCAATTCAATCATTGAGCGATTTTTACACAATGTCTATTTCCTTTTTACTAAATCAACACAAAAACTAATTCGTTGAACCCTTTTTTCAATTGAGCTAGCCACTTACAAATAAAATCAACACATCATCCGATAGACTCGTAACATTTTTATTGGATCTATCGGATGGTACGTTGAATACGGTTGCATCAGTCAAACATTGTATTACATAGCTGTTTATTACAATTTTTGACTGATTCAACGCGCCATCCGATAGATCAAATAAAAAATGTTATCCGCCTATCGGTTGTTCTCTTCGTTTTATATTTAAGTGACTAGCTATACTAAAAAATTAATTAAACGATTCTTTTTTTGTGTTGATTTTATTTGGAAGGACAGGGGTGCTCGGCTCGCATACGTGTCCTTTCGCTTTAGATCAGGTTGATGTTTGGCGCAGTATCCAGGGTACAGATTTGCTTCCGTCGTGTCGACATGATAAAATATATACAGTTAGGACGTAAAGTCCGTCGCCCCCCCCCCCCCTCTAACTTTTGAACCGTTTGGTATACTGCGATGAAATTTGGAACGGTATTATATGAGACAATTTTCTATTTTTTGAACAAATAATGACAGATTTAAATGTCAAAATGACAGCTGGGCGTGCTTTCGGAATATTTTTGTAAATGGAAGAGTTGGTCATGTGACATGTCATTTTGAAGGTCTTTTTATGCTTAATTCAACCCTCGACTTTGAAAACCTTTGAGTCATTATATTATCAAATACCAACCAATTTTAGAATTGAATTTGATTCAGGCGGTAGGTACCTTTTATACCACCAGATGCAACAATTAACTATAGTTGCCATGGTTTCCTGATATTTGTCATTTTAAAACGTGCCCGTCAAGTGTTCTAAAAACTTCGATAATATCATCTAATTCAAATGTCGCATTCGCTAGAAGATAAAATACAAGCAGTTATCATCTTTGGCGAGGCTAATCGGAAATTTGAACGGCCCCACATATTTTCGAATGCTGCAAGATACCATCATTTCACTTATTGAAGGCGTTGTTGCACAAAATCCGTTTGAATTCCAGTTTGGCTTTACGTTCCAACAGGATGGTGCCCCGCCCCATTATTTTAGAGATGTTAGAAATTACTTAGATGCAACTTATCCGGACAGGTCCACGGCGGATATTTTCAACATCTTTTAAGATGAAAATTTGACGTTTTTGTGTTTTCCTCAATTATTATAACATCATTTTCAATTACTTTCGTAATTAGGTACTTATCTAATAAACCTGCTTAAAACATTGTTATTAGTCGCTATTTAAGGATATATGAATCAAATGTTTTCAAAGTCGAGGGTTGAATTAAGCATAAAAACACCTTCAAAATGACGTGTCACATGACCAATCCCTCCATTTAAAAAAATATTCCGAAAGGACGCCCAACTGTCAATTTGACATAGAAATAGAAAATTGTCTCATATAATACCGTTCCAAATTTCATCGCAGTATACCAAACGGTTCAAAAGTTAAAGGGGGGGCGACGGACTTTATGTCCTCACTGTATATTGCTTTCTTTATGGTTGCTCCGTTCCGTTGAAATATATATTATTACCTAATATAATTAATATAATTTATTGTCTGTGTACGGTGGTTTGTGCGGGCACCGGGAAGGGCACAAGCGTGTCTGGATGGAGACTACAGAGGTAAGTTCTTGCCGCTGCATCCATCTTAAAGTAAGAATAAGACGTACTACGTTCTCAAAATCGTAGCCGCCCTTAATAGGGTCGAATTTAAATGATTAGTCCGTACAAAAATGTAATGAGGAAAGCGTCTAGATAATACAAATATATATTTGTCTTACATTTTGTAGTTCAAGCAATGGATAATTTAGACGAGAAAGACAAATTTCTCAACACAATTTTGCCTCAGATTCGTCAAGATGAAGGTGCTGGCTATCGTGATGAAAGTCTAAAGAATATAGATATAACCTTAGAGAATATAGATACATCCATGACAATATTTTGGGACCAGGAAGGTTTGAAACCTTTCTTTAGGGTTGGATATACAGCCTCAGCAATTATTGAGGTTATAATGTATGTTTTTAGTTTGGATAAGTCTCCATCCTGTATATATAATATTTTTAAAATTCAAAGGCGTAGATATGGGACGTGGGAGGAACAGGGAAAATCTCTCGCAAAAGATCAAAAATACATCTTCCTTTTCATTTTAGGCTTTGTCAATATATCTCAGAAGTCACGAGAGTCGCAAAATTATACAAAGCTGCAACAATGGAGTGCTGACCCTAACAAATCGAGAAATGTTAGTACAGGACATTGTTCGAAACTATGTGAACAGAAATAAACTTATGTTCGAAAGAGATTTCGTAAAAATTTCTAAAGATATTAAAGATAACTTTTGTGGAGAAAGCACGGTAAGTAGATTTTAACCCATACAGTATTCTAATAATAATTTCATTGCATATGCAAATTTTTAGTCATGGTACTACTACAAAGAGAGGAAAAGCTGGCCAGGAGGACGTCTCTACTAGGCCTATAAAACGCCACCTAAAAACTCTTCTGTAATGTCGTCATATTTGTATCTTGTCTTATAGTGTGACAAACGTCAGTCAAATTTTTTGTCATTTCAATAATAATTCTATTATCATCACTGAGGTCATTAAAACGGAGTTTTATCCACAATACCGAAACAGAGTTATTGCACTCGATGCGCGTTTCGATAACCATGTTAGCATCATCAGGAGATGATTAAAACTGTTTTAATCATCCCCTGATGATGGTTAGCGAAAGACTCGTCGAGAGCAATAATTCTGCTTCGGTATTGTGGATAAAACTCCGTTTTAGTGCATGTTGCCGAAGGTTCCAAACCCCAACATAACCGAGGTCAATATATTTTTTTGGCTTACAATAAAGAATGGATTATTACAAAATATCGTTTTTTTTTGTTAATAACTGCTTTTTTAATTTTTTTCTCTATTTTACAGATAGTTTAGATCTCGGTTTAGCTTCATCAGATAGAAAAACATGGCTCAAGTACCACCAAAAGTCATGGGATATTATCGAAAACAAATAGAAGGAAGCTTTTGAGGAAAGATGGCAAGAATTAAATATTTCAGTTTCTTGTTTAAAAAGGTGAAAAATGTGTAGATTTGTTAAAAACTTAAGGCATTGTAATATTGTAAACTAGAAATCATATTCACTAAAAAGAACACTCAGTCTAAAGTTTGAACTTGATGCTTGATCTTCAAATACAAATTATTATGATTATTATCTAAACATGTTTTAAAAACAATCAGAAAACATTCAACAAATTTTAGTATAAAAGATCGAGCGGAACGAGTAAACGACAACTTGGTTCAGTTCGTGGATCCTTTAGGGAGCATTCTGGCAACAAGTTCACCCCACTGTTCATCTAGAGCTATTTTGTACCTATATGGGAAACACTCTTGGGTGTTCAACCTGAGTTATTTTGTACCTTAACGGGAAAGACTCTGGGGGTTAAACTCTTTTTCGCATTTAGTTCCTTTACGGAGAATGCACAAATAATCTTCTCTTAAACCACGTCAGTTAAAAGTATAATCAAAAATAAGTTAATTAAAGTCAGCTATATAAAGTAACCCCAGCAACTCTCATAGCATCAACATAATTTAGAAGTATTTCAAGGAAGTCTCAATTTGTCTCATGAAACCGAATGGGTAGCGTACGATAAGTCTTCAACGAATAGCCATGCGTTCCACGTTCCTCTGGTGAAATAGATTTAAACATAGTTAGCAACCTAAGTGCATACTTTCATGTATACTAAACCTGGGTAGTAATAGATATATCTTTAGTACGAAACGAGTTTTTGTCTTCTGTCATCATCATCATCATCTGCGCTACGCACCCTGCAAGAGCAAAGAGGATCACGCCAAGCCATAACCTCTGCCACACGTGGTGGTTAGCGCCCAAATCGTCGTCGACACATATTCCGAGGGAAACTCAAATTGCCTCAAGGCCAAATCCTCGTTGACAATATAAACTTTTAAATTGTATCATATTAGAACTAAGATTTTTAAAACATCTGTATGAACCAGGCATGTTTGAGTTATTTTATAAGTGTTGAATATGTTGAAGTTCTATTTTTTAATAAACATGTTTTTATGCAAAAATAGATCTTTTTGTCAGTAATACTAGCTTTTCTTTTGTAAACCTTAAACCTTTGAACCAAAAACATATCTTTTTTAGCAAATCCAGTAAAATAAGTGATAGATTTCAATAAAATATTTGATAAGTAGGAATGATTAAAACTTTTGCACAAAAATACTAATTTTTTAGCAGTTTCAGTCAAATAAGCTATATATTTTAGTAAAATAATTCATAGAAATCACCTAATATTTTGGATGAAAACACTAGTTATTTTATAAAATGGATCAAATGAGTGACACATTTTAGCTAATATAAGACAAATCTCAGAAGCGGTTCATCAGTTAATTTGATAAGTTAAGTTAAATAAGTGATAGATTTGAGTAAAAAAATTATACATATTACCTAATATTGTGAATAAAAACATTCAATATTTGAAAACCCTGATCAAATAAGTGACAAACTTTATCTTATATAAGAATAATCTCAACTGCAGTTCATCAGCTATTTTGATATGTTTGATCAAAAAAGGAATAAACCTATAATTTGATTTATAGAATAAATCTAATGCATAATTGCTTTTATTCTAAAATTTAATTAATTTTATAAAATTACTTATTTATATCAATAAAAAACTTATAAAATTAATATGTTGAGTTTTATGGTATTAATCATAGAGATATTGAATCTATTCAATGCCGATTGTTCGAGGTAATTAATCGAATCATTAAGTAAAATTAATAAAATATCGGACTAGTGCTATATGAACTCGATTTTGGATAAAATTAATCCTTATAGGACAAATGGTATCAAACAATTCTCTCGGTGAATCATACGGCCGAGAATATAGCCCATGCACTAACTGAAATATTTGAAGAATGGAATATTGAAAATAAAGTTACATGCATTGTCACGGACAATGCGGCAATTATGATTAAATCATTTGAGCTACTAAAAGAAGGCATTTACCACGGTATGCACATACTCTTAATTTGGTAGTCCATGAAAAATTTGACGTTATCCAACCAGTAATTAGAAAATATAAAGATATAGTTACATTTTTTAAGAGTAGCACCGTTGCTAGGGATATGTTTAAAAAAGAACAAAATATTGATGCAAACAACGAAGATCATAAATAATATAAATTGCTACAAGAAGTAACTACTAGATGGAATAGTACATACTACATGCTCGAAAGGATCCTGAAAGCTAACGATGCAATTGGCAGAGCCATACTAAAATTACGAAAGGAACCTAAACCTCTTTCCGTTGATGAGATCACTCTTATAGAGGATTGTATTAAAATTCTCAAATGTTTTGAGGAAGCTGCCAGAAAAGTATCAGGTAAAATTACTCATTAAAGGAAATGTGCATGTTATTTTAAAGTAGGTAATTTAATTTTTTAGGTAGTAATGTAACAGTGTCCCTGATATTAGGCATTTATAATTATTTAACAACTATTTTAACAGAACTTGTGACGGAGGAGGGGAAATAATTTGCAATAGATTAATGGAATCATTAAAAAGGAGGCTATTTCCATATGAAACTAGGACTAATAGGAAATTGGCGACATTACTTGACTCCAGGTTTAAAAAAGAAGCATTTCGAAGTAAAGATAATGCAGCATCGGCAACATCATTATTGAAAATGAAATGTATGTTATAGTGCGACAAAGGGAAGAGATTAACAGGTCGCCACCGACCAAACTCAGCCAACCAATCCGAGGCATAGTACATCCTCGCTTTTTGCGTTCTTAGAAATGCGAATTGCTGAGAAATCAAAACCGTTAACGGCAGATATCCTAATTACAAAACGACAATATTTAGAAAGGCCTAATTCAAGTGAGGAAACCCTTTGTTGTTTTGGAAGGTAATTCAATACATGTCGGTACTGGAAATAATCAAAGAAACATCAATATCACGAAGTTGTATGAGACATTGGGTGCAGAATTATGATCGTCGTTCCTCTATCGAAAAGACAAAAAAAAACGTTTAACACTTTACGAAAGTCACCAACATATTCAACCGTTGAGTGAAATTTCAAATCTACCTCATAGTAATTTAAATCAACTGTTTACAACGCTGGAAGATTATGTTTGTAAATTAAATGCATTTGAAAGAATTAATGAAGTCAACTTTCTCGTACAAAAACCTTAAGAAAAGCATTTAGCAGTAAAAATAATGAGCAAATACTGCATTTAGAAAAAGGTATTTGTTGGTTCCATGTTCCCGCCTTGCAGATCTGAACTACATCAACATTTTCTCCGAACATCATCGCACATTTCTGGAGTCACGCACATCTTCCGATACCATCCGAATTCTCGCCATCTGACAACGGTTGGGAAGAACGAGATAAAAAGTGTTTTTCAAATGGTTTGAACGAGATCAATTGCCGCGTCAATTACAAGCATCACAAATATTGATGAATACTTTGAAGGTATGAAAATAGTTATTTGTTTTACTAGGCAGCAAAGTAGTAGATTGACTGCCGAGGCTGATAGTTCATAGCCGAGCGTAGCGAGGCTAGGAATTCAGCTAAGGCAGTCAATCTACTTTGCTGCCGAGTTGAACATATAATTTTTTCTCCGATTGTTTATAATGATATATGTATATTGTATATTTGCAAATTATTACAATTCCCACAATCTTTTTATTTTTCCTGTAGTGATAAATTAAGACAAAATTTGATAGAAATCGCAATTGTTGGAACGGTTGGTTGCTACGGAAATGTATATGTCCATAATAATTATAGTTTGACAACTTATGTCAGACGTTTTATTCCCATGGAGACTAATCACTTTGCTGCCTAGGCAGCAAAGTACTTACTTTGCTGCCTGGACAGGAAAAGTAATACTTTGCTGATTGATATGGGTCTGCAAAGGACTTCTATCTTGGTCGTGTACCTGATAGGACTGGTTGGTGTTCACAGCAAGAGCACTGCGGTTTTTCATCCCGACACGATCCTTGGATCAATATCTATCGCCCTTGGCTTGCTTTTAACACTATTTGTTATCAGTAAAGGCCCTATAAGGTTTTATCCTTGTACTTTTTTAGTTTCCGGGGACGGAACCCCGGCTTTTGCCAAAGTTATGGCCGACTTCACGGAAGACGAGGACAATATGTCCAACGTGTCCATGGAGTCCTGCTCTGACCGCAGGTACTCTGACTCCACGGTCAAGAATATTGCCGGAAAATGCAAGTCAAACGCTGAGTTCTGTGTCCAATGTAGAATGGACTTCGAAGCCCTAAAAAATGCGTCCGAAATGTCGCAAAACGACCTGTACAAGACTATTACGAAAATACGTCAACATATGCGTGATACCCACCCCCTGGGAATCAAACACCGAATTACGTCTAAAATTGACACGGGTAAGAAGAAGGCTAGTCCGACGAGCCTCCTTAACGACACGGCTAAAAAGCCCAAGGTCACGCAATCAGAAAAACCAATAACAAACAAAAAAACTTCCGAAATTCTCAGCGTAGCAACAGCGACTACTAGCCGAGATAATGATTCTTTTAAAATGAAGCCACCTTTGCCACCCGATTCTGCTCTCCTAATAAATGCAAATGACAAAGAGCCATTTAAGACACCCTTCAAACAAATACCGTTCCGGAAAAACTTCCGCACGGTGCATTTAGACATGGGGCAACCACACCTAAACACGCAAAATCAATACCAACCCTTACAAGACTTAAATACCGAGGACGAGGACACTGTAAGTGTCGCCTCCACCTCGGCATCGACATCCGGCAAACCTAAAAGTGACCAAACCAAGAAAAAAGGGCCTACAAAGCCCAAGGCCACCCCGCCACCCCCGGTAGTTATCAAGGGTAGACCTGCTGACCACCGCATGTTAAGGGATGATCTGCACAACATGCACATAAAGAATTACCAGTTGAAATATACTAAGAACTCTGTAATAGTGTATTGTAGTACATTCAACGACCTTCACACTCTTAAGCGCGCCCTCGATAATGAACAAACAGAGTATCATTCATACGCAGAGTCACATGAAAAGACTAGGGCCTTCGTGCTACGCGGCCTCGACGGTGGTATTTCACCCCGAGAAATTGCAGAAGCCCTAAGAGACGAACACAACATATCTCCAAAAAATGTCTTCGAGATGCGTAAGACGCGTATACCCATGTATCTAGTCGTCCTGGGAACCAACTATAACGTCAAACGACTAAATCAAGAAGTTAAAACCCTCAGCTGTGTCAGAATAAGCTGGGAAATACGTCGCTCCAGCAAACCAGTGCTTCAATGCAAACGCTGCCAACAGTTCGGACATGCGAAATCGTTCTGTAACAGGAAAGTGGCCTGCAGCAAATGCGCGGGGCCACATGACGTAACCGAATGCAACGCTGACTTCGAAAAATGCACTAACTGTCACGGACCGCATAGGTCCATAAATGATTCATGCCCCGTATATGAATATAAGTTAAATATTATTCAGACAACAGCAAAGCCTAAACCTAAACAAACATTCAGACCGGCACCACCGCCAGCCAAACCGGCCTGGAGGGACCCAAATGTAGCTGACGGCCATGTGGGCCAAGGCCTAAACAATGGCCAACGAGCAGAAAAATACAACCAGGCGTTCCCCCCAATCAGAGGTCGACGAGAACCACCCCCCGAGGCCCAAGCAAACACAGAATCAAATTCAAAACACTGTAAATAAGGTTAGTGGTAATGTACGTGCTGGCACCAATCACATTAATATCGCTGATACTATGTCTAATTTAAATAGTGTAGTCGCTAAGATTAACAATCTCGTTAATCTTGACGAACTATACCTAGCCCTAGATTGTTACTCTAGCATGTTAGAGGCTTGTAGAGGCGACAAAGCCGAAATCATACAAGCATCTTTACGGTTCTTTACCCATGAATATGCAAAATTTAACGTTTAAATGCTTAAATGTTACAAATTGCATCATGGAACTGTAATGGCATTAGGTACAAATTGGGCGAATTTCGTAACTCTGTGCATGCATCCAATTTCCAGGTCGTTTTTCTCGTTGAAACGAATCTTACACCTGACTTCATATTGAAAGTACGGGACTATAGGATCGAGAGATTTGATAGGCCCGATCGACGCGGGGGAGGTGTGGCTTGCCTCGTACACAGGTCGCTCCAATACAGACGCGTATATAACGTGCGCACCGCAATTGAAAATGTTAGTATCGAACTGGAAGGCGGCCTGCTCGTATGTGGCGGCTATGCACCCCCGGGTCTCCGCCTCACTGCTAACGATCTCTTGGCACTTCTTCCGCCAAATAGAGTATCCCTGCTGATAGGGGATTTGAACGCCACGCACGCCGACTGGGGCGGCGTAACTAACAGCAGGGGTAGATTATTTAAGGGAATAATCAGCAACAACCTGGAAATGTCCTATCATAGAACACCGAATCCTACCTATCTCCGTGCAGCCTCGTTCCTGGACATTGCCATCACTCGGGGAATTGCCAGGACATCTCAGCTGCAAGAGATTAATGATCTCAACTCTGACCATCTCCCAGTTAAGATTAGCCTATACTGCAGGGTCCACTTGTCAAATGACACCGTCATTTCGTATAGGAATGTTGACTGGAGGGCGTTCAGAGCACAGCTTAATGAGATTACTGTCATCCCTGAGCAGCTAACAACCGTCCGGGAACTAGAAAACGAGGTTGAAATTCTTACGTCCAACATCCTGCGCATCCGTGATGCACATTGTCCTAGGGTAACACTGCGCCCTAGCACTGAATCCCTCCCCGACCATATCCTGGATTTAATAACCTACAGAAACCGCTTTCGACGGAGATGGCAAAGAAACCGGACACAAATGGGATCCGCTCAGATCAATGCGCTGACCGAGGAAATCAGGGCTGAGATACGTGAACACAAAAACCGGACGTGGCTGGCTTACATAAACACGGTAAGCAGGGACGACGGTTCACTATGGAAGTTAGTGAGGCGCGTTCGTGGAGGCACCGCTCAAATGCCTGTCATAAGGCATCAAGGCCAAGAATTTGGCGACGACATTGGAAAAGCGGAAGCCTTTGCGAGCTACCTCGCTAACGTCTATAGTGCCGCACCTGACACTCTGCCTGAGCAGCAGCTCTACACACGCACCGTGAACACGTTTAGGGAGCGTACCTACCCTATTCCTCCCTCAGTACTTGATAGGCTGAGAATCACTCCGGCGGAAATCCGCAAAGCTCTTAGCCGTCTCCCGAGAAATAAAGCTCCCGGCCCGGATGGTATTCCGAACATTGTCCTGAAAAATTTACCCCAGAAAACCTTAATCCAGTATATGCACATAGTTAACGCGGTTATCCGACTACAACATTTCCCTTCTTCCTGGAAAATAGTGAGCATAATACACTTCCCGAAGCCGGGGAAAGATCTGGCGCTGCCAGCTTCCTACAGGCCAATCTCTCTTCTAAACACCCTCGGGAAGGTGGCTGAAAGGCTGATCTTGCCGAGGGTAAATACTGAAGTTGAGAGGCTTCAAATCCTCCCCCAGGAACAGTTCGGTTTTCGCGGGCAGCACGGCACCGTCATGCTGGCCGCGAAAATCGCATCCGACATATATCATGGCTTTAACACAAAACAGTCAACAGCCCTTCTATTACTTGACATCGAGAAGGCGTTTGACAGGGTGTGGCACGATGGGTTACTGTACAAGTTGCTGGCAATCCACAGCATGCCCCTGCACTTGACAGCACTCATCGCGTCATACCTTGCCGGGCGGGTCTTTACGACTAGAATAGGCACCAAGCACTCCGCCAGTAGGAACATACTAGCGGGGGTGCCTCAAGGAACTGTATTATCGCCGCTATTATTCAATCTTTATATAGCAGATATCCCGTCTAATCCTAATACCTTTAAAGCCTTATTCGCTGACGATACAGCAATCTATTCCCTGAATCCCCAAGCCGAGGTGGCCAAGGAGAACCTAAGGGTGCATATAGAAGCGCTCATTCCATACTACAATAGATGGAAAATAACCCTTAATAAAGCTAAAACCGAGCTTATCATAATCACAAGAAAGCGCAAAGACATTAATGTCACCCCACTAATTATAGGAACTACCCCTATATTGCCCAAACCCAGGGTTAAATACTTGGGCATCATATTTGATAATAAATTGAACTTTAGTCATCACATCAATGCAATAGTAGCGCGTAACGCAATGATAAAAAAGGAATTAACCTCACTTGTATCCCCCAGGTCATATCTAAGTCCTGGAAATAAATTAACCCTATACCGCACTGTTATACGACCAGCTCTTCTTTACGGCGCCCCAATTTGGTGCTCTGTTGCACAAACACACAAGAAGAAGATACAAGTCATTCAAAATCATTACCTTAGAGCTGCTTTTTCCCTGAGCATCCGGGATAGAGCTAGAATTGACGACTTGCATGCGTGGGCAAAGATGGAATTCATTGGGGAATACATCGATGCCCTCGCATGCAGGTTTTTCGAAAAGCAGATAGCGGGTTCCCCGTTAACTGCAAACATAGCTAATATGCGTTATAACCCTGAGAATCCCATTACTCATGGAACAATCTACAGGGAACTGGCACTCTATTACCGGCAACTAATGCCACCGTAAATTCTTACCCCCTGGAACTCCATTGTATATAACACTTTCGAAAAATCACTGACTAAAAAGCATATTTCCATCAATGTCATTAGCAAAAGTATCAGGAGACCAGAAGCATATCACCCCTCAGGTACTATGCGCGCTCTGGCTCCTACCCAGCCAATCCACGGCGTTCGGACGCGTGGGCGGGGCCTGTGAAGGGACCTGGTCGGCGTATAAATAAGTGCCATTGACCATTTCAACACACATTACTCTTAGCCACCGAAGCATCCGTGTCTCCGTGGTCGATACCGTGGGACTCGTCCAACCTACCTTATGCCATTGCAAATACTTGAATAGACTTAA
>JAEQML010058970.1:0-29303 GCA_016904865.1 Pissodes strobi
TTATTCATTGCTCTATATAAAAGGTCGAAAAGGGGATTTGAGGAGCATGATTATTTCTCTTGCTGACTATAGGTATTTTATTTCCTTATATTCCTTGCGTTTGTATACAAGCGTCTAGCGTCTGCGGTATAACTATTTGCAATCATGCGCGCAGTTGCGTTTCGGGATCAGCTTTTGTGCTTGTGATACTACGGCCCGGGTTCGAGTCCCGTCAGTGACATGTTTTATTTTTATTTGTTTGGTTATATTTGTTAGTTGGGGTTAATTTAAGTTTAGTGTTAGGCAGGGTTGGTCAAGCGTGTAGCGCCCCCGTCTCAATGTGCTTGCTTGATTCATTAAAGTTAGTATCGATTATGTTTGCTTAATATGGGATACTGGCGCGCGCGTAGCGAGTAGCACAGGACACGTGATTGAAGTAAAAACTTCTCAAGTTTCAACTCATTTTATTTATATGAGCCGGTTTCGATACGTTTTTATAAGCAATTTTTATACATTTGTTTAGTTTTGGTTAATCGTCTAATCAACGTTCTGTTAGTTTCACTTAGTCAACTTATTTTAGTCTTTTGATCAGGTTCCGATATGCTATAACCAATTTTAATAGATTTGGATAGTATGGGTTAGTCGCCGAATCAACTTTCAGTTAGTTTCACTTTGTCTCGACTTATTTTAGCGAATTCTACTGGTTCCGCTAGGTTATAATCAAATTTAATAGATTTGGTGAGTGAAGGGCTGAGGTAAGCCCACTTTTTCACAATCGGCACAGAAGAATTTATTTACTATTTACTTGCCGATATTGTGACTTTCTTGAGGTTATAGTGCAAAAATTAAATAATAACAGCATATGTCGCGTTCGTCAGCCGTATATTGTTAATAACTGTTAGACTAAACAATTAAAATTCTCTCAGAAAACTGTGCAAAATATTAACTTAAATACATGAGTATAAATCGCCCGACAATTCTAAAAAAGCGACCGAAAGATGTCAAAAATAATAATTCTTGTTCGTTCCGCCGTTACCCAGGAAACAATTGCAGCGTCCTGGATACTCAGAACTGTAGCCTACTAAATTAATTTAAAATAGACTTTATGGCGGCATTTCTTTTCAGGGAAAGTATTATGATTATGTTTATGCAGTTTGCTTTTCACCGAACATAACCGCCGCCCTTGAAATGACTGAGTCTGTAGAAGGAATTTCAATAATTAATAGTCACTAAACGCACGGGAGGAAACAAAGGTCCCTTAATCACGGGTTTAGGAATCTACTTCGGAGCCTATCGGAAGCGGACACACTTTCGCGATACTTCGTTTGATTAGCCTCCTTTAGTTTTTACACTCACTACCCGCACTACGTTGTCCAGCCCAGGATGTACGGCAGTGATTCTTCCCATTCTCCAGGATTGAGAAGGTAAACCATCTTCTTTCAGTAGCATTAGGATACCAAGAAGTTCACCGGAATTAACTTGCGACTTCCATTTAAATCGTTGATGCAATGTATGCAAATAATCCGAAGACCAGCGAGCCCAGAAGTGTTGCGTCATCTTCTGGATATGAGCGTAACGACCAAGACGATTGACAGGAATCTGGGTTACATCGGTTTCTGGAACGGCATTCAGGGGACGGCCAATAAGGAAATGCCCCGGCGTTAGAGCATCAAAATCATTGGGGTCATCTGATAATTGCACCAATGGCCGAGAATTTAAAACCGCTTCGATTTGTGTAACAAGGGTATAAAACTCCTCATAAGTCAAAGGAGTGTTATTAATAACGCGTTTCAGGTGTTGTTTACATGATTTAACCGCTGCCTCCCATATGCCTCCAAAATGGGGTGACCGTGAGGGAATAAAGAGCCATTGCATTTTAGTATTTTCTAAAAAGCCTTGAAACTTGCTATCATTCAATACGTCATAAATTGCCTTAAACTCATTATTGGCGCCTATAAAATTTGTTCCATTGTCGGAAACCAAGGTTTGGCAAAAACCACGACGAGCAGTAAACCGCTTAAAGGCAGCTATGAACGATTGAGTTGTGAGTTCTGTAGCCAGTTCTATGTGCACTGCTTTCGTGCAAAAACAAACAAAAAAGCATAAGTATCCCTTAATGTATTTTTTATTTCGAAATTTGGAATCCTTAAGTAGAAACGGACCAGCGTAATCTACACCTGTGGTAGAAAAGGGAAATGAAGGTGTCACTCTTTGATTAGGTAAATCGCCCATCTGAGCCTGGAGTGACCTTGGATTGGCCTTAAAGCATGGTATACACTTACGTATAATACCTTTTACCAAAGTTTTCCCATTTAAAGGCCAAAATCTCTGGCGCACAAAAGACAGGGTCGCATGAGCACCAGGATGGAGATTCCTTATATGTTCATAATTGATTATTAGCTTAGTGAATGAAGCGTTATGAGGCAATAGTATGGGATGTTTGTAGTTGAATTTAAGTTTGGCATGTCTTAGTCTACCTCCTACTCGTAAAATTCCGTCTTCATCTAGGAAAGGATTTAAGGTACTTAAACGACTAGAAGGCCGAACAATTTGATTCTTCTGGATTCGCTGAATATCTTCCAAAAAATGTTCCCTTTGAATCAATTTGACAACAGCGCACAGAGTCTGATTAAATTCGGCTGGTTGAATACGACCGGTTTTTCTTAAAGCTTTGGGTATTTTGCAATTTTTAGTAAAACGGTAACAGTATGATATAACATTTATAAGTTTTGTGAAGCTTGAACATTTGGCTATAATCTTATTTAAAACCTGAGATGATATATTTGAAATTAAGCATAATTGCTTTGGATTAAATTCGGGAATTTCCGTGTGATTATCGTTATTCACTTTACGTGCAAAACTACTAATATGGTTGCCAGTAGGCCAGGTACGACTAGGTTTTGACAGGAAACTAGGACCATGCCACCAGAGTTCACTATTTTTTAAGTCATGAGGACTAACTCCTCTGGAAATCAGATCCGCAGGGTTCTGAGATGATGGAATATGATACCATTTATCAGTGTCCGATAATTGCTGTATCTCAGCTACTCGATTGCAAACAAATGTTTTTAAATTACGCGGCTCTAAGCATAACCATGAGAGTACAATCGAGGAATCTGTCCAATAAAATAAATCAGTAACCTTGATATCTAACGTTTCTAAAATTTTCTTCATGAGTTTAGCCAGTAAAAGTGCGCCGCAAAGTTCTAACCGAGGTAATGAAACTGCCTTTAAAGGCGCAACACGAGATTTGGCGCAAAGAATTTTACTAGCTGTCTTGCCACTGTTGTTTTTCGAGCAAACGTATATACATGCACCATAGGCAGATACAGAAGCGTCAGAAAAACCATGGATTTGAATTTTGTTGGAGTTTTTAAGAATAACTTGTCGAGAAATTTTGATGGTGCTTGCAGAACAAAGTTGCATACTAAAATCTGTCCATTTCTGGCAGACTTCCTTTGGTACGGGTTCATCCCAAGATATTTTCAATAGCCATAATTTTTGAAGGATACATTTGGCTTGGATTATCATAGGACCCAACAATCCCAGAGGATCAAATATTTGAGAAATATCCGACAACATGGATCGTTTAGTAATTATACTAGGATTAGGGTTTATGTTTGAGTTATAAACTAATTCATCAGACTGTGATTTCCATAATATGCCCAGTGTTTTAGAACTTTGGGCATCGTTAATGGAAAACTCAATAGAATTTTCCCCATCTAAATTAGTAAGTAAAAATGGATCATTTGCGGCAAATTTTCGCAAGTCAAAGCCATACTCTTTAAATATCTTGATAAGGTTATTTCGAATATTCAAAAGGCTTTCTAATGAATGGCTTCCCGAAATCACGTCGTCCACGTAAATATCATTGGCTATAATATGGCTTTCTGTAGGATATTCAAACTGTTTGTCTAACGAGATTTGTTTGAGACAACGTGTGGCCAAAAAAGATGCACTGGCTGTACCATACGTTATGGTATTTAATTTAAAATGACAAAGTTCAGAATCGGGGCTATCACGCCAGACAATTCTTTGCAGATTACGTTGGTTGGGATCTATCAACACCTGACGATACATCTTTGCAATATCTCCTGTCAACACGTAATCATGCTGACGAAATCGAATGAGGATGGAGACCAAATCACTTTGAACGTTTGGGCCAATCTTTAAAGAATCGTTAAGAGATATGCCAGATGAAGATTTGGCGGATGCGTCAAAGACGACTCTCAATTTAGTGGTAAGACTGTCATGTTTTTCCACTGCATGATGCGGCATATAATAAATTGGAGAATCAACAAGTTTGTTAGGGTCAATTTTTGTCATATGGCCTAAATTAATATATTCTTGCATAAAAGAAGAATAAGCAATTTTAAAATCTGGATTTTTTGTGAATTTGCGTTCAATAGACAAAAATCTTTTTACGGCAGTTTCTCGGGAATCACCAAGGTTGTCAATACTGGACTTAGTGGGTAAACTGACCTGAAATCTACCTGAGCTATCTCGAGTATATGTTTTTGAGAAATGAATTTCACATTCAAGTTCTTCTGTAGAGAATTTTGTGGACAAGTCAGGGGTTTCTTCAATTTTCCAAAACCTTTCGAGGCTGTCATATAAATCATGATTGTTTGTATTTAAGCAACAATTTGTTTCAAGAGGTTTAGAACAAGGTAGGGGACCAGAAATTAACCAACCTAATTTACTGGCTTGTAAGGTAGGTTTATTCCTTCCTAAGTTTATCTGCTCAGATTTTAATAAATCATAAAAGAGACTAGCACCTATTAATATGTCTATTTCTGAAGGCTCGAAAAAGGTGGGATCAGCAAGATGAATATCGTTAGGTATGACAATTTCAGAGGTAGTTAAGGGTTGATGTGGCAATAATTCAGTTATTTTGTCAATTACTAAAGCTGACAACTGGAAATCATGCATATTATTGTTAGAAGTTATCGAAAGATTAAGACGCTTATTGATATAAGTTGTTCCTTGATTAATTCCGCAGACAGGAATATTTATTTTATCAAAGGTGAGATTTAATTTTTCAAATAAAGTTTTAGATATGAAGTTGGACTGTGATCCACTGTCCAATAAAGCCTTGCACATGATAGGGTTTTGGTGTTTGTCGTATACCTTGACTAGGGCTGTAGATAACAAAATATAAGTATTAGAGGTTAGATTGGCACACGAAAAGGTATAATTAGGCTTAGATGCTGCATTATTTGAAATATTATTAGATGTTCTAAATGATTGGTTAATAAATTGATTTGGTAACGATTGAGGTATGCTATGTGATCTTGGCGCGGGCACCGGAGTACTGATCTGGCTGTCATTAACGTATTCATTGGTTTGAGTATGTAGGTTGGTTTGCCGAGGACTGGCACCATGGGTTGCATTAGTATTACTAACTATAGGTTTAGGATCATTATTCGTCAAAGTCTGTAGATTATACGATACAGGATTTTTAAATTGAATAACATTTGTGTTGGATTGTTGATGCAATAAAGAATGATGATTGTGATGACAAGTTTTACAAGTATATTTAGACCTGCACTTTGAATTTGTATGGCCAGGGCGCAAACAATTTGTACATAGGTTTAACCGTTTTGTTTCGTTGTATCGAGATTGTTTGGGTAAATCAATAAAATGTTTGCACATATAGACAAAATGCTTTTCTTTGCAAAATGGACAAGGGCTGTTATTATTGTTAACAAATGTAGCATGAGAATATGTTTTTTGTGCAAGCGAGTGTCTATTAACATAATCGGACCTGCTACTATAGGTTTTGAAATCAATTGATTCAAGCAAATGACAACGCTGTGTTAAAAAATCGACAAAAGTTTGTATGGAGGGACTTTGATAATTTTTGGAGAATATTTTCCATTCTTTATGTGTTAATTGATTAAACTTAGATGAAAGTAAATAAATTAGTAAAGTATCCCAATTAGAAACCTTTTCTCCTAAATTATCCAGTGAACGAAAATGCTTTTGAAAATTGTCTAAAAATTTACGTAAATTTTGGTGAGTTTCTTCTTTTATTATTGGCAAATTAAATATTGCTTTAATGTGCGAATGAATTATGGCCTTTTTATTTTGATATCGTTCAATTAAAAGATTCCAGGCAATAAGATAATTATCATCGGTGGCGGGTAAAGAACCAATACCTGTAGGAGGTATTGAAAGAACTAATTATTTGAGCGGCATCTCCCTTCAGAGCAGATTGAAGGTAGTAAAATTTTTGAAGATTAGACAATGATTGATTTTTATCAATTAGAGATTTAAACGTATCAAAAAACTGTGTCCATGCGTCATAAGTACCTGAAAATTCAGGAATTGAAATAGGAGGGAGTTCTGTAGCAAAAATATTTGCAACACTCTGTTCAGTGGTAACGTTTTGAATATCAGAGGATTGAGCATTTAATTTTATACGTGGTTTAGAGGCTTGTGATGCCAATCGGGCCATTGAGATAACATGAAAATATTTTTCTTCAAAATCAGCGCGATCTTCCTCTTGATTGTCGGCTCCAGGTAGTTTATGTACCAAGCAAATGTCTTCAATCGCGGTTTGTGTACGATCAAATTCATTCAATGTTGATTCAAAAGCATTTAAACGAGTTTCGATTTGAGCAACATTTTCTGGAAGACACAAGGCTTGAGGTGTAAACGAAGTCAAAAAATTTTGGAATCGCGTAATTGACCCCTTCATAATGGTCCTTCGACGCTGGATATATGGTACAAGCCCGATTGGTAAATTCTCTCAGAAAACTGTGCAAAATATTAACTTAAATACATGAGTATAAATCGCCCGACAATTCTAAAAAAGCGACCGAAAGATGTCAAAAATAATAATTCTTGTTCGTTCCGCCGTTACCCAGGAAACAATTGCAGCGTCCTGGATACTCAGAACTGTAGCCTACTAAATTAATTTAAAGTAGACTTTATGGCGGCATTTCTTTTCAGGGAAAGTATTATGATTATGTTTATGCAGTTTGCTGTTCACCGAACAGTGAGTTTGGGTTAGTCATCGAATCAACTTCTGGTTAGTTTCACTTAGTCTCAACTTACTTGAGTCATTTGAACCGGTTCCGATACGTTATAATCAATTTTAATACATTTGGCTAGTTTTGGTTAATCGTCTAATCAACTTTCAGATAGTTTCACTTTGTCTTAACTTATTTTAGTCATTTCAACAGGTACCCGGCAGGTTACAATTAATTTTAATAGATTTGGTTAGATTGGGTTAGTCGTCGAAACAACTTTCGGTTAGGTTCACTTTGTCTCGACTTATTTTAGTCATTTGATCAGGATCCGATATGCTATAACCAATTTTAATGGATTTGGTTAGTTTGGGTTAGTCGCCGAATCAACTTTCAGTTAGTTTCACTTTGTCTCAACTCATTTTAGTCATCCGGTACCGATAGGTTATAATCAATTTTAATAGATTTGGTTAGTCGTCGAATCAACTTTCGGTTAATTTCACTTAGTCTCAACTTATTTTAGACATTTGAACCGGTTTTGATACGTAAAATTTTAATAGATTTGGTTAGTTTGGGTTAGTCCCCGAATCAACTTTCACTTTCAGTTAGTTTCGCTTTGTCTCGATTTATTTTAGTGAATTCAACTGGTTCCGCTAGGTTATAATCAAATTTAATAGATTTGGTTAGTTTGGGTTAGTCATCGAATCGACTTCCGGTTAGTTTCACTTAATCTTAACTCACTTGAGACATTTGACCCGGTTCCGATATGTTATAATCAATTTTAATACATTTGGTTAGTTTTGGTTAGTCGTCTAATCAACCTTCAGATAGTTTCACTTTGTCTCAAGTTATTTTAGTCATTTCAACCGGTTCCGGTAGGTTACAATCAATTTTAATAGATTTAGTTAGATTGGGTTAGTCGTCGAATCAACTTTCGGTTAGGTTCACTTTGTCTCGACTTATTTTAGTCATTTGATCAGGATCCGATATGCTATAACTAATTTTAATAGATTTAGTTAGTTTGGGTTAGTCGCCGAATTAGCTTTCAGTTAGTTTCACATTGTCTCAACTCATTTTAGTCATATCAACCGGTTCCGATAGGTTATAATCAATTTTAATAGATTTGGTTAGTCGTCGAATCAACTTTCGGTTAATTTCACTTAGTCTCAATTTATTTTAGACATTTGAACCGGTTCCGATACGTTATAATCAATTTTAATACATTTGGTTTGTTTTGGTTAGTCGTCTAATTAACTTTCGGTTAGTTTCACATAGTCTTAACTTATTTTAGTCATTTGATCCGGTTCCGATACGCTATAACAAATTTTAATATACTTGGTTAGTTTGGGTTAGTCATCCAATCAACTTTCGGTTAGTTTCATTTAGCCTTACTTATTTTAGTCATTTGAACCGGTTCCGATACGTTATAATCAATTTTAATAGATTTTGTTGGTTTGGGTTAGTCATCCAATCAACTTTCGGTTAGCTTCATTCACTTCGTCTCATAAAAATTGAGTAATTCTTCACCAATTCCATAAGAGAGAAAGAATTAGAGATCACGTGCAGTTACATAACAGTCATCAACAGTACAATAAGAAAAACTACCCTTAGCCATCTTAACCATATATATTTTTTAAATAGCGTATAGCGTAAATCGTGCAAAAACTATTCCGTAAAAATAAATTCACACCCTCCGATCGCGGAAGTACTTGCGAAAACTGAGTCACGGCTAAGCCGTGACATTGACACACGACAATGTCAATGCCGATGTGTGAGGGATTGGCGCAGGCAGGAGGGAAATTTTCCGCGGCACGCTCGAGTGAGCGGACTTATTAGAATATCTATAGACGGTGCTTCAGCCAAGGAAGTATTCACTTCAAAAACAAATGTCATGTTAACGTGACTCCAAAATACCTGCAAAGTTTCGCAGGTTTAATAATTACGAAAAATACTGCGAATTTTCTCGACGATATTCGCATTCAGCAATCCGCGTTTTTGTAATAAAACCTGTCCTAAGCCGAGATGACCAGGATCGTAAGACGGCTTGATAACAAGACGTTGCCCGGACTGGGTCACGGGGCTTCGGTGTTGTTTTACATTTCATCTTCATTTCACGCATGGCCTTCCGCTCGCTCCAAGGTGCAACCAAATAAAACGAACCCAAATTTAAAAAAGCAACAAACACAACTTTGAAAAAATAAAAAAACATCGACGGCAATCGTACCCTGGTAGCCGTATCTCAAGCACAGTCTCCAACCACTGAGCTACAAGGATTGATCCTTTGTGAGCTACGATACCACTTGAAAGCAATTTGCTGGACGATAAAGATATGATGTGACAACAATATAATGCGCACGTCTCTGAAGCCATGTGACCAAGGTTTCGGAAACGTTTACTGGCTTCATATAATCGAGAAACAATATTGCCAATGCCATGTAACTAAAAAGGATGAGTGGCACGAAAAAAAAAAGAAGAAGGAACATTCGAAAAAGAATCTAACTCTATTTCTTTGTTTATACGATATGATTGTGATTCTGTTTTGTTCAAGATGAAATCCAAATAAAATGGTTCCAAAATGATCGTTTCATTTTACTCGTTTTTGTTGTTTTCGCGTCAGATTAATATTTTCTTCAATTGTGGCAAATATGCAAGGTGAGCAGAAGGAGTTATTGAGAAGCTGCAGGAGCAAATTGATGGAACTTACTGAAGTGCAATCTTTTGCCAACGTCCTTATCGAAAAGAACATTTTTACAAAAACAGAAGTGTCCAATATTTTTTCACACCATGATGAGCGTAATAATAAAGAGAGGTTTTTCAATGAATTTGAAAATAAAGATGAGAAAGCTTTTGTCTTCTTGGTACAGTGGTTAAGCACAACTGGTCATAACAAGCTTGCACGCAAATTGCAGGCAAAGGGATCTGGAATAACCCCATTTATAGAGCCAGTGGAAGATGAAGACACGGAAGAAGAAGATGAAATTACATCTTCTATTGAAGCTGAGGTACCTGTTACATTCGATGATAATAAAACTCCCCTCAAAATTCAAGTTAGCTTAGCTAATGAATTTCGTGATACTATGCAGCATAATCCTCATATGCCGTTTTACACCTGCAGATCAAAGAAAAGAGGAAGAGTCTTAATTATAAATAATTATGATTTTACCGGGACCGATCATAAAACTCGAACTGGAGCAGAGGTGGATGAGGAGAATTTAAGACAACTCTTTGAACAGATGGGCGGTTGGGTAAGCTATAAGTTTTTTAGATTATGTAGTTAAATACGTGGACCAGCTTAGTAGTTGTGAAATGAATAAGTAAATAAATGAAGCACAGATTAGTTGGAAAAGTCATATTGAGCAGCGTGCTTGCTCATTATTTACCAGCGTGCTTGCTCATTATTTACCACAATTCATTAGATAATTTATTTTAACATTCTATAGCATCATGCTATAAAGTATTTCAAACTGCCGTTAATCAGATCGCCAATGCTAAGGTAATATTTTGAACTCCCAGTACCACTTTATAGCATGCGGCATAGCTGCTGGTCCATCTATACATTTGTGTGACACACACACCCAAATAATTTTGTTTGTTCTTATGTTTTTTTTGTAGATTATTTCAATTAATTTTGCATAAGAATGTATTTTCTATACTCAACTTTGTTTTAACTCGTCAAGTGCTTGCTAGCTTCCTCCTAGACCAAGTAGTAATAATTTTGTATTCATGTCATACCTACTGACAAAAAGTTTATAATTAACTCTTCAGCGAGAATTTTACATCATTTCCATATGTTTTTCACTCGGGTCTTAGCGATTTAATGCACAGCACTTTGCTGTATTAACAGAGAAGCTATAGAGAAGTAACCCATCAAGAAGATTGGTATCTGGATAGCCAATCTGGCCAAAGAACCCCTTAGAGGAGTTTCCACAAGGTAGGGATTCTTCAAAGGCTCATTTTTACATTTTCAGTTATTTTATCAAATAGATTAGAACTTGAATTTCTACTCTAAATCATCAAAGGATTTATTAATTAGTTCGAGTTCTTTTCAATAATTTTTTTTTTTTGGAAATGTATTAACCATTTTTCTCTAAAAACATCCTCATTTTTTCTTGTGAGAATCTAGATATTGTATGTTGTGAAATACTTCTACCATTTTTTTGCTACACAGAATAATTTAGAATCAATTTTACTACATTGACAAGATCGGCAGATGTTATTGTGGTGCAAATTTTTTTAATATTCGTTTGGAAAGAGTTAGACTTTGTATATTGCCTAATTTAAGTACTCTCAACTTAATATGTTGACATAGATGATGGCCAAAATAATTAATTCCGTCGAAGAATAACAGGCCAATAATTTCAATTTGTTATGAATGTTAAAAAATGTTGAAATAAATTTGATGGTTATTGTTATTCCAATTATTATTACCTATGAATAAATAATAAATAATATGTTAATTAATAAAATTAAATACAGATCTGGAATATTAATTTGCAGATAAAATCTTAAAAACTAGAAAAAAGGCTACTTAATAGCATTACAGTAATAGATTCTTTCACTATTTATTAAAATAATTAGAAAAGACAAAACCAGATAAAAACATTGCACATCATAAGTCCTATGATGACCATAATTGTCTGGAAGAAACATTATAGGTTCTATGATATGCAATAATTGTCTTTCTCTGATTTTTCTTTTTTAATTATTTTATTAAATAGCCTTTTTGGTATTTGACCTGTAAATACTAATTGCAAAGTCTCTCATCCGTATTTAATTTATTATTTAGCGCTGGTTAATATATCTCTCATCTGTATTTAATTTATTAATTAGCGCTGGTTAATATATTACAATTCTGGGCAGTGTTAAAATAGATTGGGTGATGAGCACGAGGTGTTAATAAGGAATTAACGATTTGACATATTAGTAAGATGATCCAGCATCAGATTCCAGAACAATGGAGGGAGATACTCTTTCTGTGAAACGTAGCAGCTTCTGGTAACGTATAACCGCATTGTCACACTTTCCATAAATAAAATCAAAGATAATTATATGCTTTCAAACAATGAGTTAGCAGATGAGCCACAACCGGAGTTCTCTGTCTTGTCACATGGTCTGAACCATAGGCATCCCCTTTAGTTATATGTCTATGGTCTGAACATATATATGGTCTGAACCCTCTTGGACAAGCATGAAGTAAATGTTTCAGGGCCTAAGTAAATGGGTCTGGAGTATAACAAAATTCAACTGGAGCAGAACGAATAATACATAAAGAGCAATGACATGGTCCCGGATCCGAGAGGCTCGTCAATAAATCGGCAAACGTTCATGAATTTGGTTGAAGTTCTGATGGGTCATAGCCAAAGATATTCCAACGAATAGATATAAAACGACGTCTTTTTGTTTGTCTCTTATTTATACTCAGGGGGAAAGGAGGGTTTCTACGAGTTTGCTAAATTGAATATGTAAAAAATAACTACATTATTTTTATGGATGTTTTTTAATTAAAAATATTTTGCAAAAATTCGGAATTCTTATGTATTTGTGTTGTAATAATTTCTTCACTAGCTGCCTAATTATATACGTTCTATACCTAATACTCATCACACTAATAGGCTATTATAAAATCAATCTTTCCCACCTGGCTCACCTGAAACATACACTTGGCAACACTATAGAAGTTTCTGTTGTTTGTTTACGATTGCATCAAGGTGTGTTTACGTGTTATTTTTTGAGATTTAAGTGGACTTTTGTTGGGTTTTTAAGATATTTGTGGACGAAATGCCCGCTAAATGTGTCGTGTGTAATGTTTATTACCAAAGAGAGAACTCAGAATGGTCTTTTCATCGGTATGTATCATAATATTTAGCTTGTAGTATCATAACCTTCAAACAATAATTTTGCATCAACCAAACACAGCACAAATCCGGCTTTGAACAGCGTTGCCAATACTTTCAATCTATTACATGGCGTAGGCCACGATTCCTTATTTTTGATCGTTTGAGGAATTCATTTTATGCAAACAATATTTAATAATAATTAGTATATAAGTTTTATAAAGACAATGTTTGTTAAGAAACTAAGCCATAATAAAAACAACACTCCGTTACTTGTTTTAATAAAAAGTACATCACTTATGAGTGATTTTAATCGGCGACCTGGCAACGTTCTAAGAGGGGAACGTAAATATAAACAAGTTTATTGTGGAGACACACAATTTGCCTAAAGCCCCGTTCTCAGAGCGTCGACGTGTCGCCAGCGACAATCCCCTCCATCTCGGCCGCTGAAAACCGGCGACACCAATTGACAGTTGGTAGGTGTCGCGCGATCGCGCGAATCGGAATGGCGCCACTTTCGTTTTATTTTGAATTTTGGCGGCTTGAGTAGATTACCTTACGTTTTTGTATTCCTGAATGCATTATTAAGTGTTAATCTGTTAAATTCGATATGGAAAGGTAATGGATATCAATTTGTTGATTGCTATTTATCTTTGGCGTAAAGCACAGATCAGAAGACAGGTGAAAAAGAAGAGAAATACTCGCAGAAGGTATGTTTCAGCACGGCTTTAAATTTATTCTAATGCAGAATGTAATATTTGTTGATTATTGACTCTTAATTACATATAGGTACCTACCTATTTAGTCTAGCCTATAATGACATAAACTTAGATACTTTATTTTATTGAAATAATAAAATAAATAAAATTCCAGATTCTGGGTTCGTCCCCTTTACCAACAACGTACAAGGTTAGGTGCTGGGGGAACTCTGGTTGAAGAAATGAGGAATGATCCTCATAATCAGCATCGTAATTTTTTTCGGATGAGTGCAGAGACATATGACAGGTTAGAATAAATAAAAATGTTTTGTGAAAATTCTTTCTGTTTGTAGCAGTCCTATATTTATTTACTTGTATTTACACTCTAATTTTACAGGTTGCTTTCATTGGTTCAACCTCATATTGTAAAGTGTGATTTAGGAAGAGAACCGATAAGTCCCCATGTAAGACTAAGTATTACCTTAAGGTAGGTAAATTTTATTATTAGTACCTACCCTTTTTATTGGATTATTATAATTCAGCATTTGATGAAAAAATTATTATATTATGTTGCAGGTATCTTGCATCTGGTGACAGCATGACAAGTTTCACCTATCTATTTAGAGTTGGAAAAGCAACTGTCTCCAATATCATATCGGAAACAATTACTGCAATTTGGAATGTCTTGATGCCTTTGGTTCTTGTACCTCCCACAGAGGAAGAGTGGAAGAATATATCAAGAGGATTTGAGAAAAGATGGAATTTTCCCAATTGCTTAGGAGCTTTAGATGGAAAGCACGTGACTATTCAGGTACTAGGTACTACTCATTTTTTGACATAAGCCATAGTTTTATTCTGACTTTCATTATACTATTTTATTTCAGGCTCCTCCAAATGCAGGCAGTTCATATTTTAATTATAAAGGCAGTCATTCTATAGCTTTATTGGCTCTAGTAGATTCGAACTACAAATTTATTCTAGTGGATATTGGGGCTGAAGGCAGGCAAAGCGATGGCGGAATATTTAAGAATTCTCTGATAGGCCGCAAGTTACGTGATAAAACAATGAGTGTACCCCAACCTAGGATCATATCTGAAGGAAGACCACAAGTACCATATGTCATTGTAGGTGATGAAGCTTTTCCCTTGATGGAAAATCTAATGAGACCATATCCTGGGAAGTCCGATGACAACATGGAACAAAGGATTTATAATTATCGTCATTCGAGAGCGCGGAGGCTAAGTGAAAATGCTTTCGGCATCTTAGTAGCTCAATGGCGAATATTTCAACGCCCAATTCTCGGAAAAATCGAAAATATTGAAAATATCGTTAAAGCAGCTGTGTGTTTACACAACTTTTTATTAAAATATGATAAGAATGTATATGTTACGCAAACATTGGTGGACCGTGAAGAAGGGGGTACAGTCATACCTGGAACATGGAGAGACTGTCCATCATCTCTATCTTCCATCAAAAGAACTGGATCCAACATGTATGGAAATAATGCAAAGGAAATTAGGGACATATTTAAAGATTATTTTAATGAAGAAGGTGCAGTTTCTTGGCAGTGGAATGTTTTTTAATAATGTTGTATAATCTTTTGCAAATACATCATTTTTATTTCTACCTTATTCCCTTCAATTTTTATTTTATCCTATTTTTAACTTTAAAATAAGAAATAAACCTAGATTATTTGTTTTTAGTATCTACACAACTTTGAACTTGTAGAGAATATTAAACTTTCAATGCCCTTTATAATTTGCCATATTCTGCTTTTGCCTAAAAAGATAAATTTGATGTATCGCATGCAAACTTTTTTCATTTCTTTTTAAAATTGAAAATCTCCATTGGTAATCCAATGATATGCACTTCGACCAATGACAGCTTACGCCAAAATCTGTCAAAAAAGTGATTTAAAATATGCATTAAAATAAATTTTGTAAGAGTTAGGATACTAAAGTAAAGTTTACTTTTCTATCTTAAACCGATTTTATTTTATATCTCTTTAAACTTGTTTACCTATCAACATCTTCGCACACACACCGCTCGTCGAGCGCCATATGATCTCCGTTTAGTCGTTAATGTGTGCCACTACCATAAAAAAAACACTGTAAATATCTATGTTATGCCTTTTTAGGCAAAAACAAAATATCGACAATTAAAGGTTTGAGATTGACGCTTCTTAATGAGAGACCCTGTATATAATTTGTTTTCGAAAAAAAGCACATTAAAAAATAAAAGTTGATGGGTCTGAGCGTTTTTGCGAACGCGCTTTTTTCGATTTTATGTCTATATATTTTATGAAATCAATAAAGATTTTGCAAGATATTTAAAGAATAGAAAAAATCTGCACTGCAACTGCTTTCTTACAAGAGTCTTAGCCTTAGCTAACCCTTTTATTTCAATCAGAAATTTACTAAAAGTGAATTTTTTAGCAGGCAATAAAAAACATCTCATATGATAATATTAAACTTTATTCATTATATAGGTATCTGTTTTCCATCTCAGTTAATCTCGAAAGGAATTCCACTTGAAGTTCATTTCTTACCCTTGGTGGTAACTTATCCAACCCATCAGCTAATCTCATGCAGAAGCTTTGGGTTGGAGTCATCACTTGAGTTTTTGGCAGTTTTTGGATTGTTTCCAAAAAGCATCTATCCGCGACGGAAAGCTCAGATGTTGAGGATGTAGATGATTGGCCTCTAGATGTGGAAGGAGTTGCAAGTGGCTCAGAATCAGCATATTCCACCAAACTAGTATCTTCTAGGTTTGAGGCAGTTCTGAAATTATAGATATTAGAATTAATACCACTACTTGAACTTAAAATATGATTTATATCAGTTGGCAAATTGGTGTATGCATGTTTTACAAAAAAAATACGATTTCAATTTCTAAATGAAAACAAGTCACTTCAAAATGTTAGCAATTAAATTACTTACTTTTTGTCAGAGAATGTATCTTCCAGGAACAACATTAGATCATAGTGTTTGTGGTTGTTTTTGATCTTCTCTGCCTGCAACTTTTCTTCTGCTGAAGATCCGGATGCAAGCTTTTTTTTGATGTTAGATCTGACTCTAACAAAACTATCTCTCATGTTTTTCCATTTTTTGGCCACGTTTTCAACATTTATGTCCACTGCAAAGAAAAAGAGCAACTAGTAAGTAAGTATTATGTGATAAAAACTAGGCATTTGCAGGGTGTTTCCTGATTGTGCTAAAAATTTTGGAGTGTATTCCTGAGCCACCTTTATGGAAAAAAGGTAACATAAATATAGGACTGGAAATGCATTGTCAGTCTTAAATAATCAATTTTTTCATATCTCCAAGGACCTTTTGCCTATTCAGTTGAAATTTGGCAACGTTGCTTAGTGTTAAGAGGCAATTTAGCCCTAAGTAGGTGATAATTATTAAGTCCAGTGACGTCCCTCACGAATATTATTGGCAATAAAAATGTACGCCACTCACTATTTTCCCATTTTGATATTTTTTTCTCGAATTTAAGCAACTAAAAATAGAACTTTTTGTTCATTGACTTGTTTTTATATCTCGCATCGTTTTTAAGAGAAAATAAATTAAAAAAAAAAAACAATTTATATTGCATGTTCATTGACCATACAAAAAAGATTTAAAAAAATACATCGTCATTAACATACATTTTTTTTTGGCAATAATATCTGTGTTGGTGCCCCCTGGATGTCAGTGAACTTAATAATTATTATCTAGTTAGGGCTACATTAGCCTTTTACCACTATAAACAATGCTGTCAAATTCCACCGGAATTGTCAAAAGAGTATTTGAGATAATAAATAAAAATCTTATTTTGTTTTAACATACGGCAGGTCTGCTGCAAAGAAAAACTCAGAGCCCAATAATAATATATCTGTTACTACCAAAAAATCACATTATGCTTTCTCTAGTTTTATAATACTAATTAACAGAAATAAATTATTTACTTACCATTCAATTCTGCAATTACTTCTTGCCATAAACTTCTTACTTTTTCCCGGCCCCTATCTTTTAGAGGCAGCTTGTGATTGAATAACGGTGGCCATTCAGATACTAATCTAATTAATAGTTCCTCATCTTCACTTGTCATAACCCTTCTTTTCTCAGGAACCTGATCCTTTCGATCTTCCTCTCTTTCCTCCTCCTCACTTTCTTGACTTCTTTCAGTGTTAGCAGAAACAACCCCAGACAAATAGAGCTGGTAATATTTTTCTGCAACTTGCTTGGCATAATTTTCATCTTAAAAATAATATAAACATTAAACTAAATGCACTTATGTATAGACTTCAAATTCTATTAACTTTAGTAAATATTGGCAGCAATTACTGATGAAATTGCTTGGCAAAGTAAATATAATCTAGGCATTCAGATAAAAATTATGAATAAGTTTTTCAGTGGAATTTCTATATGTACCTACTCTTTGGGCACAAATGTTACTAACATTTTAAGTTTTTTAGATTTACTACAAATGTTTTTTTTAATTGGTATTGTTCTACATTTATATGCCTTGGGGTTTTTTATCTTCATTTTTATTTGTCTTATATTGTCATACGTCTGTTACAGTTTTTCTTTTTGGTATTTGAGCTTTGTAAATGAGATCTTATCATCTTCTAATTTTATGAAGCACTAACTTGACTACATTTGCTATATTTTTCTTTATTTCTTCTTCTTTCGTATAAATTGCAGTAAATAAATTTATTTATGGGAATATTTAACACATCTAACTGGACATTTAAAAGAAGAGTGATCCTACTGTTTTATAAAGAAGGTATGTTAAAATTCTAAGTTTTAGTGTTTCTGTATAGTATGATACAACCAAAAGCTGTTATGTTATGGCCTGTGACCACCCTAAAATTTACTAAACACAGAAAAAGCTTATGTACATGACAATTATGCAAAGTATAGTACTTCATTTAAACTTTCTGACAATAGATGTACCATGCGTTCAATTTATCTTGCTAACATTTTGATTCGCTGTAACTTTTTTGTTTTTAAAGATATGAAGGTAAACAAAAAAACAAAATGTAGGGTTGGTGGCCAAGTTTTTTTTCTAAGTTACACATAAAACAAAACGCTAACAATTTTCTGACATATAAGCCTACTTTATATTTTTTTAAATGGAACAACCTGTATATTATTACATTTTTGGACTTTCTAGAGAAATCTAAACAGATTTCGTGTATAATATCCTATACCTATCTTAAGCTGTTTACGAAATATTGACAGTTGAAAGTCGGGCATTTTGACAGGCTCTAAAATCTAAACCACACAAGATCAAAGAAAACGGTTTACACATAAGCCATCGAATGATAGTAACTTTGAATTTAACCCGAGGTTTAAAAGTTCCAGTTAATTTTATCCGCGGGTTAAATTCGATGATACTGTCATTCGATAGTTTATGAGAACTTAAGATAAGAATGCGCAAACCGTTTTCTTTGATCTGTGAAATGTGTTTAGATTTTTCTAGAGAGTCCAAAAATGTAGTAACATACAAGGTGTTCAATTTAAAAAAATATAAAGTAGGCTTATATGTCAGAAAATTGCTAGTGTTTTGTTTTATATGTAACTTAGAAAAAAACTTGGCCACCAACCCTACATTATGTTTTTTTGTTTACCTTGATATCTTTAAAAACAAAAAAGTTGCAGCGAATCAAAATGTTATAAAGATAAATTGAATGCACGGTACAGCAGGTGGGTCATCCCTTGATTTTTTTGAAGAAAAACTTAACCCTATAAGATTTATTATTAGTAATTAGGTAAGATAACATGTTAGGTTTCTGTCTTTGTAGCTGTTTATAATAATATTATTGATTGAAACAACATAGATACATACCAAATTACAATTTAATAACCTACCATTATTTATAAGCTGCACCTCTGCTGAGGTGAGATTCAGTCGGAAAACTAATCCTGATGCGTCATGAATAACATCACATGTATAGGTTGCTTCCATTATATTGTAATCTAAAATATTAACATGATATATTAATGTTATAGGATTTAGGTATTCTTCTTAACACATTCAGTGCTCATGTCGGCTTTGGCCGACACCTGTTGATGCCCTCAGATGCGCAAGTCGGCCTCGGCCGACATAAGACCTTTGGTTTTAAAGGTGCCAATGCGAGATTAGCATTGTGATTGGACATTCATATATTGGTGAACACTTGGCTAAAGCTTGATTGTATGAAATTTTGTTATCAGTTACGCCGCCTTGAATGTTTTCGAACTAGAACCGTCCACCTTTCAACGGTCAACGAGGCTTCCTAATAGAGGTGTTTGTATGGTTCCCTTAAAAGAAAAATAGTTAGAATAACTGTATTTGTCTTGCGAAGCTAAGCCAAATTTATGCGTAAATGAATGTTTTGCAGCATATCAGAAGAATTTGTAAATCTTTTATTGAATATAGGTATAATTTTAATTGTGCTTTTGTTTGAAATGCGAAATGCTTCTTAGATTAAGTGAAATATCTGCCTTTTTGGATAGCGAAAAAGAATGCCGATGAAAGAGTTAAAAATTACAAAAAACTCTTAGCCGAAAACAGCATTATGTTAACAGTCCTAAGCAAAGTGTGACATGGCATTTTGGGCCTTAATTCTCATATAAACACGTCACCATTATCATTCTCTAGTGGAGTCGCATTTAAGGTATGGAATTGTGTTTTGGGGGAATACATACAATCGTTTGCTGCACTCATTGTGTGTTTTACAGAAAAGGGCAGTGCGATACATCTATCAAGTAAACGGTAGGGAATCATGTAGGCCCTTATTCAAATCCAAAAAAATTCTAATGTTGTCATCATTGTTTGTTCTGGTGACGGTTTGTATGATGTATGAGCGTAGGGATAACCTGCCCGGGCCTAGTCACTCTTATGCTACTAGGCAAACACAAGACCTTCACTTGCCTATACCTACTTCGGCCCTGGTGAAAAATTCAATTGTATATGAAAGCCGTAAAATATATAATCACCTTCCTGATACTTTAAAGGTTTGCCCTGCGCTTTCCTTATTCAGGCGGTCTGTAACGAAGTTATTGGTGGAGAGGGCTTATTACGATTTGGGTGAATACTTTAATTACCACTTTTAATCTATGTGTATTTTTGAGGGACCTTGCTCTGTATTTGTATTATTTTGTCTAGATGTTTTGATTTTGATTGTTTACTGTGTTTTAGACTGCTCTTAACTTATCTTATTTTATCGTATTCTATTGTATTGTGTTCTATTGTATTTTATTTTTATTTGGAAAATAATGTTTATTGCGGTTTTAGAAATTGACTCTGCTTTGTAAAGACTTTTTTTTGTATACTTGCATGCAATTGAAGAGCTTTGTTAACAAGATTTATCTTACTAACAATAAAGCATAATTGACTTTGACTGACTGACTTTTTGGCTATAAATGCGTCGATTTGCAAGAAAATTGCATCATTCACAATAAAAAAATTAGTTACCAAATTATAAGGTAGCAGTCAACGTGTTAAATATAAGCAAATTTTTGCCAAAAATATAAAATAAAACATTAAAATGGCACTTAAAGAATTGTTTTAAAAAAATAAATTTGTAATATTGTAATGAATTTCTCCTTACCTGTGAAGCTCTGGTTAACTGAAAACCTTAAAATATGGAACAAAACAAATCAGAGTGGCACCCTCGGAACTAGAGTGTCGATCAGAAATAAGAGGAACGAGAAACAAAAACAAATTTTTAAACAAAACAGAAAATACTCAAGAAAACAGCAAATCCCAAACAAATATGGCGTTCACAACAACACTTGCCGCAGCGACACGAAGAAAAGTTAAAATAAATTTAACTGGTGTTCTGTCGCTGGCGACAAAAGAGCGGGGAGCGCCTGACAATAATTGCTCGATTCCTATTGGTTACCCAAGTGTCGCTGGCGACACGTCGAAGCTCTGAGAACGAGGCTTAAGTTCTGGGGTTAGTACTAATTCTAGTGTTTCAATTCGTTGGTCATTGCAGGCTCAATAGATAAGGAATGAAAAAAAAACAGTGGTTAGTTAATACATTAAAGCCACGGTCAAAATCTCTCTTCAAATAAATACAAAATTGTACTATATATCTCTGGCTTCCTGAGGCGACTACTGGTCATTTTCCATCCAGCTTGAAGAGCGCTAGAGTGATCCCTCCCCACAAGGGGGGAGATCTGGATAATCCCTGTACTTGGAACTTGGAATATATTTATTTGATATTACAATGATTAATAACTACACAACTAGCTTAGGCATGACAATTTGACTATGATCTACTCTGCTGTTATGCCGGGCAGTGTTACCTCACTGCCAGTGGCCAGCAGATAGTGGCACCCTTAGGGGGTTCGATAACAAACCTACTTAATTACTAGGCGTGTGGTACTGTTTAGGTTGTGCTGCACTTTTCGTGGGTTACCCCTTCAAAGTCCTAAGATTTGCTTTGATTGGCATAAAGCCTGCTGTTTAAGTGTACATGATTCATGATTTATGCATAGAAAGGAGGGTGAATGTAGGGAAAATTTATGGAAAAACCCTACTTAAAACTGTTCTGACGGAACAGGGCGTCATAATGCTAAAATTACTATTTACAATATTTACAACACGTAATTAAGACATAATACAAAAGAAGCTATGTACAAAAGAGTTGGGACTTAACTGTGTTAAGTCTATTCAAGTATAGTAATGATATCAGGTCGCTTAGAACGAGTCTCACGGTATCGGCTACGGAGACACGGATGCTTCAGTGGCTAGGAATCGTATGTGTTGTGATCGTCAAGAGTGCGTATTTATACGCCGGCCAGCTTCCTGAATAAGCCCCGCCCACGCTTCCGAACGCCATGGATTGGCCAGGCAGGAGACAGAGCGCGCAAGTTACCTTATGGGTATTGCGTTTACTGTGCTCCTGATACTGTTGAAAAAGTTAGATGTTAAAATGAGCTTAAAGAGATAGTTTTCGAGTACTTTCGAAAGTAGCCTTTCGAACTATGATTCCCAAAGGTTCCTGTCTTATGGAGGCATGAGCTGTTTATAATCTAATGAGATTTCACGGTATATTGTTCCATGGGAGACCGGGAGATTTTCGGGATCATAGCGTTCATTTGCTATATTGGCAGTGAGCGGGGAACCCGCGATCTGCCTTTCAAAAAACCTACATGCGAGGGCGTCGATGTACTCTTCGATGTATTCCATCTTCGCCCACGCATGCAGGTCTTCTACTCTGATGCGGTCCCGTAGGGTTAAAGAAAATGCAGCTCTGAGATAGTTGTTTTGCATAACCTGTAATTTCTTTTTATGAGTCCTGGCTACGGAACACCAGACTGGTGAGCCGTAGAGGAGAGCTGGCCGGATGATGGCGCGGTATAGGATTAGTTTATTACCAGGACTAAGGAATGACCTGGCTGTCACAAGTGATGTTAGTTCCCTTTTTACCATTGCATTTTTTGATGATATTGCCTGTATATGCCGGCTAAAATTAAGTTTGTTGTCTAGGGTGATGCCTAGATACTTCACCTTCGGTTGTGGGAGTATAGGAGTGTTTCCTAACATGAGAGGGGTGACGTTAATGTCTTTTCTCTTTCGAGTGATGATAATTAGCTCGGTTTTAGAGCGGTTGAGCGTTATCTTCCACCTCTCATAGTATGGAACAAGAATATCCATGTGTTCCCGGAGATTTTCCTTAGCCAGCTCTGCTAGAGGATTAAGGGAATAAATTGCTGTATCGTCAGCAAATAAGGCTTTGTAGGTATTTGGACATGACGGGATATCTGCTATATAAAGATTGAACAATAGCGGCGATAATACAGTTCCTTGAGGCACCCCCGCGAGTAGGTTCCTACTGGCTGAGAGTTTATTGCCTATTTTAGTCGTGAAGGCTCGCCCGGCAAGGTATGACGCGATGAGTGCTGTCAAGTACAGGGGCATGTTGTGGATTGCCAACAACTTGTACAGCAACCCATCGTGCCACACCCTGTCGAAAGCCTTCTCGATGTCAAGTAGTAAGAGGGCGGTTGACTGTTTGTTCCTGAAACCTTTGTAGACGTCGGTCGCTATTTTCGCGGCCAGCATGACGGTGCCATGCTGTCCGCGAAAGCCGAATTGCTCCTGTGGGAGGATCTTAAGCTTCTCTACTTCGTTGTTTACCCTCGGCAAGATTAGCCTTTCAGCCACCTTCCCGAGGGTATTCAGAAGCGAGATAGGCCTATAAGATGCAGGTAATGCCGGGTCTTTCCCCGGTTTCGGGAAGTGTATTATGCACGCTATTTTCCAGGATGCAGGGAAATGTTGTAGCCGAATAACCGCATTAACTATGTGCATGTACTGGATGATGGTTTTTTGCGGTAGATTTTTCAGGACTGAATTCGGAATACCATCCGGGCCGGGAGCTTTATTTCTCGGAAGACGGCTAAGAGCTTTGCGGATTTCCGCTGGAGTGATTCTCAGTCCATCAAGTACTGCCGGGGGAATAGGGTATTTACATTGCCGGAATGTGTTTACAGTACGCGTAAAGAGCTCCTGTTCTGGCAGGGTGTCAGGCGCCGCGCTATAGACGCTGCCCAGGTAATCCGCGAAAGCATCAGCTTTTCCGGCGTCGTCGCCGAATTCTAGGCCTAGATGCCTTATCACAGGCATTTGTGCTGTGCCTCCGCGGACTCGCCTGGCCAGCTTCCATAGGGAACCGTCGTCCCTGCTGATTGTATTGATATAAGCCAACCACATTTGGTTTCTATGCTCACGTATTTTCACCCTAATTTCCTCCGACAGCGCATTGATGCGAGCGGATCCCATTTGTGTCCGGTTTCTTTGCCATCTCCGTCGAAAGCGATTTCTAAAGGTTATAAGATTCAGGATGTGTTCAGGGAGGGATTCGGTGCTAGGGTGCACGGCAACCCTAGTGCACAGAGCATCACGGATGCGCAGGATATTTGACGTGAGAGTTTCCACCTCGTTTTCTAGCTCCTGGACTGTTGTCAGCTGCTCGGGGATCACAGTCAACTCATTAAGCTGTGCCCTGAACACCCTCCAATCAATATTCCTATACGAAATGACGGTGTCATTAGATAAGGGGACCCTACAGTATAGGCTAATCTTGATTGGAAGGAGATCAGAGTTGAGGTCGTTAATCTCTAGCAGCTGAGAAGTCCTGATAATTCCCCGAGTGATGGCAATGTCCAGGAACGAGGCTGCACGGGGATAAGTGGGATTAGGTGTTCTATGATAGGACATTTCCAGGTTATTATTGATTATTCCCTTGAACAATCTACCCCTGCTGTTAGTTACGCCGCCCCATTCGGCGTGCGTGGCATTCAAGTCCCCTATCAGCAGGGATACTCGGTTTGGCGGAAGAAGTGCCAAGAGATCGGCTTCTGAAAGGCGGAGACCCGGGGGTGCATAACCGCCACATACACGTAGGCCGCTCTCCAGTTCAATACTGATATGTTCAATCGCGGAGCGAATGTTAAATACTCGTCGGTGGCGAAGTGACCTGTGTACGAGGCAGGCCACGCCTCCCCCGCGTCGATCGGGCCTATCAGATCTTTCGATTCTATAGTCCCTTACTTTCAGAGTGAAGTCCGGTGACAGATTCGTTTCTACGAGAAAAACAACCTGAAAATTGGATGCATGCAAAAAGTTACGAAACTCGCCCAGTTTGTACCTAATGCCATTACAGTTCCAAGAAGCGATTTGTAGCATTTAAACATTAAATTTCGCGTATTCAAATGTAAAAAAGCGCAAAGACGCTTGAATTATTTCGGCTTTGTCGCCCCTACAAGCTTCAAGCATATTAGAATAGCAATCCAATGCCAAGTAAAGTTCATTTAAATTTACAAGATTATTGATTTTTGCTACAACGCTATTTAAGTTTGACATAGTGTCGGCTATATTCAAGTTATTCAAATTATTAGTGCTAGCACGCACAGTACCACTAACCTTTTGTTGTTGTTGTACAGTGTTTGAATTAATGTTGATGGGTGGTTGATTGGCCCTCCGCTGTGGTTCTCGTCGGCCTCGAATTGGGGGGAAGGCTTGCTGATAATTTTCTGAACGTTGGCCATTGCTTAGGCCTTGGCCCGCTTGGCCGTCTGCTATTTGCGGATTTGTGTCTCTCCAGGCAGGTTTGGCTGGAGGTGGCGCCGGACGAAATGTTTGCTTAGGCTTCGATGCAGCTTGTATGACATTGAGCTTATACTCGTATACCGGGCAGGACTCGTCAATTGACCTATGGGGCCCGCTACAGTTGACGCACTTCTGGAAGTCTGCACTACAGTCGGTGATATCATGCGCCCCCGCGCATTTGCTGCATGCGATTCTTCGGCTGCAAAAAGATTTCGCGTGCCCAAATTGCTGGCACCTTTTGCATTGTAAGACTGGCTTACTTGATCGGCGAATTTCCCAGCTTACTCGGACACAACTTAAGGTTTTTATCTCTTGATTTAATCGCTTGACATTGTATTTGGTGTCGAGGACAACTAAATACATAGGGATGCGCGTTTTGCGCATCTCGAAAACGTTCTTTGGGGTAACGTTGTACTCATCAGTGAGAGCTTCCGTGATCTCTCGGGGGGAAATGCCGCCGTCGAGTCCACGCAGGACGAAAGCCCTAGTCTTCTCCTGAGACTCGGCGTAGGAGTGGTACTCGGTTCTCTCATTGTCAAGGGCGCGCTTTAATGTATGCAAATCATTTGCAGTACTACAGTAAACTATCACCGAGTTCTTTGTATATTTTAACTGGTAGTTCTTGATATGCATACTTTTGAGATCATCCTTTAGCTGGTGATGATCCGCGGGTCTACCCTTGATCACTACGGGTGGTGGCGGTGTGACCTTCGGTTTTATGGGCACGTTTTTCTTATTTGGCGCCGCTTTACGCTTAACACCGGTCGAGTTGGAGGTAGAGGCAACGCTAACTGTATCCTCGTCCTGGGTGTTGATGTCCTGTAAGGGCTGATACTGGTTAGCTGTGGCTAGGGGTGGTTGTCCCATGTCTAACGTGACCGTTCGGAAGTTTTTCCGGAACGGGATTTGCTTAAATGGGGTCCTAAAAGGCTCTTTGTCATTTCCGGGTATCAGGGTCACAGAATTGGGTGGCGGCGGCGGCCTCATAATCTGGGAATCGCCGTCGCAGCTGGCAATAGTGCCAATCGCTGTTGCTACGGGCGTTGAGTCAGATAAAACGATGGTTTTTTGCGCCATCGGCTGCAGTGACCTTCGCCTTTTTTGCTTCGGCACCTTGAATGTTCGTAGGGCTAGCTTTTTTCTTACCGGTATCGATTTTGGCAGTGGCTTGCCGTTTATTTCTGATAGGATGGGTGTCCCGAAAATGTTGCCGTATCTTTGAAATGAGCTTACATGCCTCGTTCTGATTCAAATCGTTGATATATTGAAGTTTTTCAAAGTCTAGTCGGCACTGGACGCAGACTTCTGCGTAACTACTGCAACGATTTTTAATTTTCTTTATATTTGAATCAAATAGATTCTTGTCAGATATTGACTCGATAGAGATGTTGGACATCGTGTCCTCATCCTCCGTGTGGTCGCCCATTATGGGTTCAGTAGCCGGGGTTCCGTCCCCGGAGACTAAAAAAGTGTAAGTATAAAACTTATAATGGCCTTTACTGATTACTATAAAAGTAAAAAGCAGTCCTATAAGCAAAGGAAATGATCTAGCGATCGTGAATAAAAAAAAACCGCAGCGCTCTTTCACTAGGAACGCCAACTAGTCCTGTCCTAAACGCGGTCAAAACAGGAGTCCATAATCCCTGTAATTTTAGGCCTATGTCACTGCTGTCCTTACCCTCAAAGATTGTTGAGAGACTTGTCAAGGATCGCATGGTGTCCTTTCTTGAGGATAAAAAATCCGATGCGATGCCGTTTTTAGATTTTTGGAGGATGTTTACCTGAACCTTAATGCACGGGAGGCGGTTGCGGCGGTCTTCTGTGACTTGTCGAAGGCATATGACTGCGTTAGTTACGAAACATTGCTGTACAAGCTTGGCGTGTATGGTTTTAGGGGCAGGGTATTGCAGTGGTGTTAGTCATTTCTTGGTCGCCGTACTCGGAGAGTCGCCGTTGGGTCAGTTTTGTCTGGGTCGTCGGAGATGGAGTGGGGAGTTCCACAGGGCTCGATTTTGGGTCCCCTTTTCCTGTTGTATAATAACGATTTGTCTCTGGTCAACGTTCGGGGGCATCTCACCCTCTTTGCCCACAACACCACAATTTTGTGGCATGATTCTGATGTCAATGCATTAAAAGTAATGATATCGTCGGATCTTCCTAAGAGTGGTGTGGTTTGAATTTCTTGTCCCTAAACGTTTCCAAGACAAACATTGTGGGATTTAAGTGTGTTCTCGATGGTTTGGCCATTGCCGGGTCACCTTTGGAGAGCAGACCATGTACTTTTCTGGGTTTTAACATCGATGGTAATGTAAAATTTGCAACCTATTTTGGCGCTTGAGAAGAGAGATGTTTCTGGTTGCTTTGCTGTGCGCACTGTGTCGGCTGAGATTGGGATTGATGCTGCTAGGACCATTTACCATTCCCTGGTAGAGTCTCATTTGCGATATGGTATAGCGTTGTGGGGCACCTCAAGCAAATATCTGTTAAATATACTATTTGTTTTGCAAAAACGTGCAGTGAGGTACCTGTGCAGGGTCGGCAGTAGAGAACTATGCACAGCGTTCTTTATATCTAAGGAAATCTTAATATTAACACCACTTTTTATAGTTGAGACGGTTTGCATGATTTACAAATTCAGGGACACTCTGCCTGTATCAGAGCATAGATATGGTACATGACAAGCACAAAATATATATCTGCCAATCCCTTCTTCGGCACTGACTCGTGCGCCTTTAATTTATGAGAGTAGAAGGATTTATAATCACCTACCTGCCCTCATTAAGACCAGTCCAAAAATTAATATATTCAGGAAATCCGTTAAAAAGTTACTTACAGATAGGCTTACTATGAAGTGGGGGAATATTACAGCGAACATTTTTAAATTCTTATAGCTGTTATGATATGTGATTTGTTTGCCTCAAGGTGCTTATTTTAAATGATAATGTTTATTTTTCATTTTTGACTTTTATCGTATATTTTTATTCTTTGTATTGTGATATTAATGTTGGATACTTTTAAGCTTGTGTTTTCTTTGTTTCATTGTTATTTTGGATGGTAATTGACATAATAGCACTGTTGGACCTTCTTTAGATTTGTATTATAGTAGGGATAATGTTAAGTACTTACTTATTTTTTATTGTTTTCAGCTTTGTCATTAAGATTGTTCTTTGTATCTTTGACAATAAAGCATATATTGATTGATTGGTTGATTTATTGATTGAAATAAAGTCAAGGGTAGGAACCGCATATCATTCGTTACGTGATATGGGAATAAAGAAACCTTCAGGCGCCGCGATCCCCGCTAGAGAGAAGTTAAGACTAATTACACCATAAAAATTGCTGCGCTCATCTGTTTTTGTTCCGGATTCGTATCTGATAGGACATTTCCTCAACTTCTCCATAAAATTATTCATTTCTTTATCTGAATTGCTACTATTTTTTGTGCGATTAGACAGCAGCTTGCACTTTAAGCCAAGTTGTTCCAGGGTTATTAAGATGGCAGGTACCAGGCGTCGTGGGTCGGCACATCAATTTTACTGCATTTTCTTTGTCTAGTAACTCTGAATCATTTCTGCAGTTTATTCACCATAGTACTGTAATCTGTAGTTCATTCTATAATAACAATGCTACTATTTTATGTGTAAAGACAGCGCTATATACCTACTTTCATTATTTCCAGGTGGTCAAAACAAAAACCAACAAAACTGCAGAAGAAATGA
>JAEQML010058971.1:0-29299 GCA_016904865.1 Pissodes strobi
CTGGGCTCTTATTTATTTGGCTAGTATATTCTCTGAACGATCCATGCCCCGTGATCATCTGCGTAAGGAAATAGTTAGTCTCCCCATGCTTCCTATCTATCCATAATCCGATGTTTGGTATTAACCTATATGTCCATCTTCCGTTCTTGGCATTACTCCACCTATCCTGCCATTGCTCATTTAGCGAAATTCTGGATTCTCTACGGGTTTTGGTCTTTTCCACAGCCGGCGACTCAAATATGTCGATCCTCTCCCTTACGACGAGATCCAGAGGTGGCAGTCCGGCTATCACCTGCAAAGCCTCCGTAGAGACGGTGCGGTAAGCACATGTTGTCCTGATCGCTGCCTGTCGCTGTGCCTTTTCATATATTTTCCGGTTTTTTGCGGTCTTAATTGCCTCTCCCCATACCGGGGCAGCATATAATAAAATAGATTGCATTACTGAGCAGAGTAGCCTCCTTTTGCTCGCCTTCGGGACTCCCACGTTTGGCATTAGTCTACCAAGACTTGCCATTGTTTTCCCAGCCCTGGCAGCTGTTTTTCTTATGTGGCTTTTGAACGTGAGTTTATTGTCTAACCAAACTCCGAGATATTTCAATTCTTTCTTTGGTGTGATAGTTTCGGCATTTATAGTGAACGTTGTTTGGGGGACCCGTTTTCGCGATGTTAATATAACTATCTCTGTTTTTTCCTTTGCGAGTTGTAGGTGCTTGGATCTAAGCCATGCTTGAATCAAGTTCATGGTTATATCTAGTTTTTCTTGAATTTCCTCTACACTCTTTCCCAGTATAGTTACGGCCACATCGTCGGCATATCCGGTAAGCATTGTGTTCTTCGGCAGGGGTAGCTCCAAGAGTCCATCGTATAGAATGTTCCACAATGTGGGTCCGAGAATTGAGCCCTGTGGGACTCCACATGTTATATCCACGGAAAGTACTTTGTTTTCGGCCTCTAGAGTGATCGTCCTGTCCGTGAAGTAGCTTTGGATTATCTTCGTTAAATATGGGGCGGCATCTCTCTTTTTAATTTCGGATATTATTTCGGGCCATGGCGCGGAGTTGAATGCATTCATTATATCTAATGTAACAAATATGCCTATATCCCTATGTCTGTGACTTCTTTTATAAATAGCTCTCCTTACTGGTTTCATTGCTTCCTTCACCGCCTGGACGGTCGATCTCCCACTCCGGAATCCGTACTGCCTAGATGACAGCGTTTCGGTAAGTCTCAAGTCATCCTTGAGTCTTTCCAGTATAACGTGTTCAAAGAGTTTGCTGGCAGTGTTCAGCAAGCAGAGCGGCCTGTATTTAGTTTCTTCCTCCCGTTCCCTCCTGGGTTTTTCAATCAATACCAGTTTGGCATTTTTCCAGCTTATCGGGAATTCCGCAGACGTCATCAGATTATTGAATAGGCCCAGGAAGAATCGAGGGTTGTATTCCACCATGTATTTGATTATTTCCACTGGTATGTGGTCTGGACCAGGTGCTTTTTTTATCTTTAGTTTTTGAGCGGCTTTCTTGATCTCTTCGATATTAACTTCAGGGATTTCGTGTCGTGCGACATTCAACTCCTCCCAGTCCACCCGCGATCTGCGGGGGAATAGCTTATTCGCAGTTGTTATTGTCTGTTCAATGGTAAGGGAGCGGCGCGCTACAAGCCTCAAGCGCCCCGTGGCGATTCTGTATCCTTCGCCCCATATATTATCGTCGATTTCCTTACAGAGTTTATTCCAGCATTCCTTCTTTGATATTTTAATGGCGTCCCGTAGAGCTTTCTTGTCTTTGTTATACCTCTGTTTGTCTTCTTCGTTTCTGGTATGTTCCCTCTTGTTATTCCTTGTGGTAGTACGTCTGGAGTGTAGGCAAGCTTGTCTGAGCTCCGAGATCTCTTGTGTCCACCAGTATACCGGTCTCTTGCGGTAAGATATTTTTTTAACTGGCATTGAGGCATCACAGATCTGTTTCAATTGTTCTAATAGTTGCTCGGCTGTTTCCGGTCCTTGATTTGATGTTTTGTCAGCTGCTATTTTCAGCTTGTCTTTATTGATCTTTTCTGTGTTCCAACCTAACACTTTATCTCCGTTATTTTCCATTTTCTGCTCCGTGAGGTCAAATATTATGTACCGGTGGTCGCTCAGTGATTCTTTATCTAACACTCTCCAGTTTCGAACCTTCCCGCCAATGTCGCCACCGAATAGTGTGAGATCTACTATCGATGAACCCTTTTCGTTTTGGAACGTTGGCGTGTTTCCTCTATTGCTTATCATTAGATCTCTCGTGGCCATCCACTCCAGTAAGACACGACCTCTTTGGTTTGTCTGTTCCATCCCCCACTCGGGTGCACTAGCGTTAAAGTCGCCCATAATCACCGCTTCCTTTCCGAGACCGTCCAGGACCGTTCCCAGTGTGTCGAGGGATACCTTAAATTCCTCTATCGTTTTGTTGGGTGACATGTAACAGCTAAAGACCGCGAAGTTCCTCAGTTCCATCCAGACGAATTCTTGCCTCTTCCCGTAGTCTTGATATTTGACTTGTTTATTGCAAATCTTTATGGCCGCACCGCTATTGTCATCCGCGAACCATCCCGGCTTCTGTGATTCATTAATATTTGGTTCCGCTATAATTAATATATCTGCTTTATGGTCGTAGGCTGTGGCCAACAGAAGATCATGAGCTGCACGACATCTATTCAAGTTCACATGGATAAACCTGAGGGACCCCCCGCTCTCAATGTAACCAATATTCTCCATCGCGGTCAGTGGGAGCATATCTAGCTGTTTTTCTCGCTGTGGACAAAGCTCTCCTAAACGCTTTGCATTTTCCAGATCCTAGTCTATGATTTTCATTGCATACTGGACAGTATGCATTACCCTTGCAATCTCTCAAATTATGACCTTCTTCTCCGCATTTATAACACTTGTCTCCCATTGGCTCGTTTCGGCATTCCGTGCTCTTATGGTCATATCGCCAACATTTGTAGCATCTTGCTACGTTTAAGTGGCGCTCAATGCCGCAATTTACGATGCCAACCCTGACCATATTGTTCTTTGTAAATTTATTTGCGTTTTCCTCATCTAACATTATTGTTACCGCTGTTGTGTTGTTAGCATTTGGTCTTATTTCTCCTATCTTTACTGGTACTGGTTCTGCATGGCCCAAATATTCCTGGACAGCTTCCCTAATGTCTTCAGAGGTCGTCGTCACGTCCATTCCTCTAATGTGGATAGCAGTCTTGTTGTTGAAGACGCCTGTAGTCCTAATTTGTGCTGGACCCATGACCGACTTAATTTCCCCCTTTATTTCAGCTAGTGCTCCTTCATCTTTCTCCATTAGGATCAGTACTTTACCTTCCTTCGTTGCTCTGATTGTTTTGATTGACCCGCTCGCGGGATTGTCTCTTACTTTCCTCTTTATTTTCCCCACAGCCTCCTTAAAGTCCATTTCTTTTGGGTCTATAACAATCCCCCAGTCTGTTCTCTCTTTTATCATTTTTTCCCCTGTATTTTGTTGGTCAGATTGAGGTCTTTTCCGGCTTTCTTCCGCGCGTCTCCTGGTTGTGTATATAACTACTTGCGTTTCTGTGTCCTGGAACACAACCTCGGCCATTTTTCTAAGTGTTTGTAGACTTATTTCCTCTAGGTGGTGCAATGCAACCCATTCGGCATCTCGGGCCTCTTCCTTGACGTACATTAGGTTTCTCCATATATCCTCGAGTTTCATTTTACATGATATTTTTATTATCTTGTCTGCAAGTGCATCTTTTCCTCTCTTTGATTTAATTGTGGTACGTTGTTCCAAAACCTCGAACTCCTCCGTGGTTTCTGCTAGCATAGGATATTTACTTCTATATAGGGATTGGACGCTTTTCTGCATTTGCGGGTCCGAGGGTTCCGCAAAAACCACCTTGATTACCTCCGTTTTGGTACTGAGAGGGTTCCCCACTTTTATTTGTGTCTGTTTAAATGCACTTTCTTTCCATTTCAGCCCTTCGATTTCGCTGAATTTCTCAAAATATTTGACCCCCTCTACTGAGTCTACTTCGTTCTTCGTAAAGTCATTCCAGTACGTCTGTGTCTCTGCGTTCTTGGCGTCAATCTTTTCTGGTGTCTGCGTTTCTTTTGTCACCATCTGCTTATCCACTTGCTCATAGCATCGCTGATCCAGCCAAAGCTTTATGGACTCTTTGTTAACAACAGCCAGTTGCCTTCTGAGTTTGGCTGATATATCTTTTATTTCACGTTTGGTGTTTTGTTCGACATATTTGTTTAGATCCTGGCCTAGCTTGGAGATCAGCTCTAAAGCCTCCTTCAATATTATCGCCTCTTGGCACTCCTTTACAGTGCAGTTCTCGCTGTCTGTTGTGGAGGTGTTGATCCTCCGCTTCTTTCCTCTGTCACTACCGACTGATATGCTTCTTTGAGTCGCGCCTCCTTTTACGACTGATTGTTTTATTTCTCTGTCTCCCGTCGTCAGGTCAAAAGCTGCCTGCGAGGCGTTGGACGAGATTGATGCGTTTGACGCTGTGCTATTACTCCTTTCCAATTGTTCGCTAACCGGGCCTAATGGCCATTTAGGTGGTCTTGTGGGAGATCGTCCCACCGATTCCCTTCTCTTAAACGGGTCAACAATTGTGTCCCATCTGCATCCATAACCGGTCGCAGAATTTCCCTCCACCAGAAATGGATCCGCACTCCGCGATCCGTCGCTCTCTCCCAATGTTCCAGAAACATCCACCCGCTCCGCAGCCTGGTTCCCTACCGCCGGAGCTGTACAGTCGCTGGCTGACGGTCGGGGGGGGGGGGCTGCACGTCCACCCACACACCCGACCGGAACTGGGGTCTCCCTCCCCTGTTCGGTAAACGTTTGTTCCGCTTCCTTGTCCATTTCATAGCAATATTGTAAGTATAAGTGTGAGATAGATAGAAAAGGAAGGCCCCTAGCCCTCGAAAACCTAATAGCGTCGGGGTCGGAAGAAACAAGAGTTGATCCAGTGCGATCGATAGGATAGATTAAAGAGAAAGTCCGTCTCTAAGACAAGTTGAAGGAAGAGACGGACTTAGCTAGGGGTCCTCGGGATTGCCACTTCCCGTGCCCATAAGACATGAGCCCCTGAGTGAGCTAGTCCGCGGAGGCTTATTCGACAGGCCCGATCAGGAATTTATACCCGAAAGGGCCCGCTTATGTCGTCTCGAGCCATAGTGCCGAGACACCATGGCCTTCCCCTATCCGCCACCCGGGGACGCGCCTGGCAGGTAGCTCAACCCCCGCAGAAGATGGCTGCGGTGCCAGGAACCAAAACTAACCCAAACTAATCAAAACTAACCCAGACTAACCCTAATTTGGCAAAATAAAGAGACAAGCGCGCTACGCGCGCTTGTCTCTTTCTTAACTTAAACTAAGCAAAACCACCCCAGACTAACCCTAGTTAATAAAGAAGAGACAAGCGCACTACGCGGGCTTGTCTTCGGTATCCCAGATTAAGCAAAAATAATCGAAAGTAACTTTAATTAACCAAACAAGAGCATTGAGACGAGCGCGCTATGCGCTTGACCAACCCCGCCTAACACAAAACCATAATTATCCCAAATTAACAAAACGAGCGCGCTACGCGTGGTACTTTCTTAACTAATCCAAATATACCAAACAAGGGCGCATATGTCTCTCTCTCTTTTGGTCGTTAAATAGCGAGCGTCTTGCGTAACTCAAAATAGCGAATTATTATTATTATTATTTATTATTTTAATAAATACAAAGTACTTCTGAATCACCATGTATAAAGTGTTGGTTGAATGTATCCAACAAGATACCGTATTTTAGAACCGAACAGAAATTACACTTGGCAACACCTATTCGTAGAATGACAGCTGGCTGAGCCGTGCTAAGCTAACTAGATGCTAGATCACATAATTTAAGACATCGAAATCCGAGAATACTAAACTGTTGAGAAGCGACAGCCGGCGGCGGCGTCTTTGATCTTCTTTTGATCTCGATGGACCCGTTTTCGATGACCTTGAATGACTCTCGTTTGACATTAAAGCAGCATAATCCGAGAAGACAACGGTTTTTCTTCTCGGATAATATCTTGTAGTACGGGAGCATGGGGAAGTAAATTATCTCATGAGTTATTAAATAAATCGAAATTATTTATTTAAAGAACTTATTATGTATAGTTGTGTTGGGGTTTACTTATAATAAGATATATCTATGTATAGATTTATAATATGTATAGATTACATCATACATTAGGGATAGGATAGAAAAATAAACCAAAGACACTCACAGGGCCGTTCCTGACGGGGCTACAGCACGTGCACTCGCACGGGGCGGCGGAGATTAGGGGACGGCATTTTATTTACAACAAAGATTCTGGACCAGCTTTTATTAAAAAATATGAAACGATAAAACACAGTAGCATTTTAGGTTTAATGACAATTATTAAACTCTGGTTTACAAAACGAATATTAAATACTGTTACGGCTAGCCTAACAACCATCCGAACGTTTTTGTGCTACCCTATACAACTAGCCGCCGTGCCCCTCGCTTCTTTGTCTGTATGACTCATCGCCCGGCCGGTCGCGAAGTATCAGGATCGCTGGACTGGAATTATCTCGATGGCCTCGTCGAGATCATATAGAGTGGCGTCGGAATACTTCCGGAATATTCGTGATAGATAGGCTATAAATCAGTGCTATAGATGCGGCAGGACTGGGCATTTCAAAAGGGACTGTCAAGTACAAAGATTCCGGGAGCCACTAGAAGATAGGCCACGTAACCGAAATGTTTCAAATCAGTGCTATATATGTGGCAACATTGGGCATTTTAAGAGAGACTGTCGAGTACAACTACGACCTACAGCTCCATCCAGAGACAACAGCAGTTCAAAGCCAAGTCAGAAAGAGTTGAAACAATATAACTTTAAGGCGAAGCACAGGGAAGGAAGATGGCATAGTAATACAGATGCTTTATCCAGAAGGTCATGTGAGGATAATTATAAACATCGCCAAAGAATTGACCAACGAGAAGGAATCACTCCCATTAGGCGAATCAAGTTTAAGGTTGATCAGCAGTGGACCACAGAGCAACTGAAGAAGGATCAGCTTGAGGATAATGAAATAGCACTGCTACTAAAAGCTAAGGAAGAACGTCAACCAAGACCAAGCTGGGGAGATATTTCAACTAAGGGATCTACTTTTAAATCTCTGTGGGCTCAGTGGGACTCCCTGGTAGTTGAAAATGGACTCCTTAAACGAGCCTGGGAAAGCGCCGATGGCAAAGTAGTGAAGACGCAGTTAGTGGTACCAAGGAAGAGGGTATCGGAAGTTCTGGACGAAGTACATAATAGAAAGTTTGGTGCTCATCTCGGAGTGAACAAAATGATTGACAAGATCCGCGACAGATTTTACTGGGTCAACTACTGCCAGGATGTGAAATCATGGTGCCAGCAGTGTTCAACCTGTGTCTCAAGTCAAGGACCTCAGACAAGATCCAGTGGGAAGATGAAACAGAATGATGTGGGACTACCGTTTGAACGTCTCGCTAGTGACCGAATGAAGGCTCGATATGATCTCCAAGCTAACTCTAGGGGATTTCGGATGAACGATAAAGTATGGTTATATAACCCGCAAAGGAAGACAGGAACATCTCCCAAGCTAACACCAGTATGGGAAGGACCCTATACGGTCATCAAAAGAATTAATGACGTTGTGTATAGAATTCAGCGTAGCCCCAGGAGCAAACTGAAAGTTGTCCACCTCGACAGGTTGAAAGCATATCACGGACATGAAGTAGCTGATCGGGACGATCAGAATTAAGAGGGAGGCAATGTTACGGCTAGCCTAACAACCATCCGAACGTTTTTGTGCTACCCTATACAACTAGCCGCCGTGCCCCTCGCTTCTTTGTCTGTATGACTCATCGCCCGGCCGGTCGCGAAGTATCAGGATCGCTGGACTGGAATTATCTCGATGGCCTCGTCGAGATCATATAGAGTGGCGTCGGAATACTTCCGGAATATTCGTGATAGATTGGAGATTATATATAAGCAAACCTAAGGCGAATGTTAGTCAGTCGGTTAGCAGTTCAGTTCAGTTAATCATTGAGTGTTGAATAGATATTAGTGATAAAGTTAAGAGTAGTATAGAGTGTTAAATTGTATACAGTGGTAGTGAATAAAGAGAGTATTAGTTGAAAATAAGCAAAGTTGTAATTTTGTTAAGAACCCACGGGAAAAACGTAACAATACAAAACGAATATTAAATATAAACCCAAGAACTACGTCTTTGCCATATTTTGCTCATTCATTAAATTTAGTGGTAAATGACGCTGCTAAAATAAACAATGAAATTGTTTAATTTTTCGACATTGTTCAAAAATCATATGTATTTTTGCAGCATCAGCTGTAAGGTGGGAGGTTTTGAGACTTAATATAGCTATATTAACTTTGAAACCGTCAATCGACACTCAATGGGAAAGTAGAATAAATGTAATTAAACCTTTAATTTCAAATTTCAAAAAAATTTACAACAGTCTTAATGAAATAGTCGGTAACGATAAAAGATACATAAAAACGAGAAATATGGCACAAACATCAGCGGAGAAATTTATTTCATTTAAATTTATCTGTTAATTGATAATTTGGCATGATCTTCTGTCAAAAGTTAACGTTGTCTCAAAATCCTAAAATTAATCTTTGCGAATGTGTAACTGTTTCAAAAAATTTAATTAACTATCTCGATGAAAAAAGGACTGATGAGAGTTTTGATCTATTTATCAAAGAAGCTGAATCACTAGCTGCTGAAATTAAGATACGGGCAGTATGCCCGAATTCCCTCTTGTTCGTCAGGGAAAGTCCCATGTCATTTCTCGAACGAATCAAATGACGAGCTCGCTGTTGAGTAAAAACGAAATTTTTGAATAAATTTCTATTTTAGTATATTAGATACAACAAAAAATTCAATAAAAGAAAGGTTTTCTTTACTAGAGGAATGTAACAATTATTGTTCTAAATGCTTATACGAGTTTCACGAAATTGACCTGGTTTTTTGCGAAAATCATGTATAGATCTGGATTCTTCTTTACAACAAGGGCAGGGTAACTTCCCCTAACCAGATATCGACGGAAATGAACTGTGTAACCAAATTTTATCTTTTAACGCCATTGTTATCACCATAGATGAATATAGCTAACGCAATAGATAAACTATGAGATAGGACGCTTTGGAACTGACAGTCATGCGAAAACTCCCCAGCTTCTTGTAATATTTTGCCTGTTAAACGGGCGAGACACAAGCAATGTTGCCGACCTGTGCGGCTTGTTGTGAATCACCATATATTTGTATAAATAGAAATAATGCATGTAATATGAACAGTGACTATTGCCATTACAGAATATCAGAAAAATAATAATAGAATTTTTCCTTTAATATAAATTCTTAATTATATTTACAGATGAATGTGAACTAGTAACTAATTTAAATATACATAATTACATAACTTAAGTACATAGTGTCACACCATATTACCATATATATTTGTATAAATAGAAATAATACCTATACGGAGAGACTGACTATTGCCAAAGATTACAGAATAATCACTCATTCTGCAATCTGAGGGCAAAAAATACCTTCATTGGTTATTTTGGTTGAAAATAAAATATAAAATAGTGGAAAATAAACCTCCGTTCAGTCCTTGCTGTAACACTTTGCGCAAGATAAAAAGTCCATGTACTAATTAAATATTGTTAAAGCTGATTGTAACCCATGAATTAATTATTCATATCTAAGGTTTTTGATTTTTTGACTAAATTTTTTCTTTTCATAGCCGTACCACTTGCAAAACTTATATAAATTGCTTATAATCATATGGGACATAAAAAAATCCCTATGTTCATAGCATAAATTGTTATCTTTTTTGCCTAACTATAAAGCATTCAAAGACATTATCTGATTTTTAATTTTGTACATAACATACGCTAGATGTCTGTAAATAGCAAAATATTTTTTGAACTCAATCATTGATTTATAAACAACTTTTTCTAGTTCTTTCGCCGGCGCTATTAAAAATAATTTTGTATCACAGCCATAGTTTTTATGCAATAGAAATAATTGAATTTCGTCATATAAATGCTCATTTGTTCCTAATTGTTGTTGACAAGTGGTGCAATGAAATGCCTTTAGAAGTTTATATAAAAGATAGCCAGAATAGTAATTTACAGCGCAGTCTTCAGGACTAGCAGTTTTTGGATTATCGCTTGGCGGATTATCGGCAAACGATTCTGGTGATTCCCCGAATGGTAGATCACTATGATCGAAAACCGAGTCGAAAACTACTTCACCGATTTCTGAATCGATTTGTTCCATCTCAGAATCATTTGCACCAAAGTTACAGATTGGAATATTATTTGTCATTAGGAGAGGAAAGTCACGATCAGGTTCGCAATTGGAAATTTTTGATGGCTTGAGTAGTCCGGTTATTGTCTGTATTCTAAAAGATAGTCGAAATGACCGCGCTGTTGAATTAACGTTCCAACCACCTTTTTGTCGAATAACTGAGAAAAAAATTTCTAAAAAATCCTGATTGAGTCTACTTGTTAAAAGAAAGTTTTGTTCTTTTTCCTGATTGAAAAGTTCGGTTACTCCGTTAATGGTTTGTACCATTCCCTCAAAGCAAAGTGGTCTAGACAGTACATTTTCTTTCTTGCTATTACTTGATATTTTTAGTAATGATTCAAATATATTTTTACCTTCATTTAAAGCACCAATAGCGTGTGTATTTCTGTCGCTTAAACCACAATTATCTCGATTTTTAGAAAACAATTTCTTACTATTCAAAGCATCAAAGATATTATTCAACGTTAGAACAAAACCGGCAGTATCTGTACCAATTTTTTGGTCATCTTTTTTTTTAAATCAACGCATCTTTTTATAGCGGAAGCCATACTGTTTGAAAAAATATGCAAAGCCAACTTACAGGAAATCTTTTCAAATGCATTTGGATTAATATGCTTATCAGTTATTTTAGGCAGCGTTCTAGCTGTCTTCGAATTTTTATCCATTTCAAACGTTTTTCTTATAATATCTATATTATTATTTTAACAAACAGCTTGAAAACCCCAGAAAGCATATTATTCCTAATGCTCTTGAAAAGATGGGGAGCATCGAATATCGCGATGATTTTACTATCGCCGCTACAAGGCTTATCTTTAGTCGCATTTTAAGATCCTTTACACAAATAGTGCACTATGTAAAAATCGACCTCTTCTATTGGTCAATCCATCTCGTATTACAATATGTCTTCGTGATGCAATCAATTTCTGTCAAGAGCTCTTGTGGTGTAGAGGTTTAGATAGCTGGGTCCTGGGTCTCACCTGGACGGCCCGGGTTCAAACCCCGTTGCTTTTTTTAATTTTTTTGTTTAAGATTATGTCTCTAAACAGTTTTTTCTTGATGTTGGGTATGTCTTGGGTTAGTTTGGGTTAGCACCTGGTTAGTTTCCTTATCTTGAGCCCCCGTAACAAGCGAAGCGAGCGGAGGGCCATGCGGATTGACCAATAGGAGAGGCCGATTTTTATATAGTGCACTATTTGTGTAAAGGATCTTATAATGTTCTTTAGTCACCCCAAGTAAGTTCAAGGCTCCTCTATTGTTACTACCCTGATCAATCACAAATAATTAGTCTGGGAATGAAACCTATATCAAAAAGATTTTTCACTACATACAAAATGAAGTCTTTAAGATTTTCTTTTTTTACGTTATTTGCACTGAAGAAGTATGAAACAGGAACTTTCCAATTGGAGTATAAACCGCGAATGAAAAAAAACTAGCACATGAGTAGCATTTTTGATTTTTCTTCCTAGAGTGGCAAGATCTTCGAATCTTTCACTAATGTCTAATTTCTTATTGTACTCAAGATATTCCTTAATCGCCATCTCGTCAAATGCTACCACACATTTCTTCTCTTTAGAAGTCATAACTTCGCCCTTCATTTGCAGGTGTTTATATTCTCATCAAATCCCGTTTTAAACATATTTTCACTGATCCATCTTCTAACAGTTGTGGGGGCTGGTAGAATGATTCCTTTTCTTCTCAACAAAACGTATGCACAAGGCGATTTATAAAAAAAAGCAATTGACAATTCTTTCTCGCTTTTAGTGAAATTTCTACGTCTGTCTCTTACTTGCATTAAAACAAACGTTTTTGCTACGGAGGTCAAAAGTGCCAAAAACTGTAATATGTTCAAAACATTATTATTTTTTCTAAAATTTTAGGGGTTGGTTCGTAGTTTCTTAAGTTTGCTTTTGTAATTTTTAATTTTTGAGGCTTGATATCTAATACGACTTTTAATTTTGTATTTTCTAGGAGTCGTTATACTATCTGGTAGATCACTGATTTCATCCAAGAAATGTACGTCTGTATCAGAATTCTCATTTTCTAAACACATTTTTTTGCTCTCTGGTATATACTGGGGACATCATGCCCGCTTCTTATCTAAACATGTTTTCTGGGGAGTTAAAACTGCCAACGATTCAATTGGCGAACCATTACCTCGCCTCTCAGAAGATTCAGAGTATTTAAGTGGAACTGCGTCTTTTTTCAAGAAATGTTTTTTTTTCTGTTCGATAATCATTGTCCATAAAATGTTTTTCACACAGATCTTTATTCTTTATCACATCTGAGGGTAAACCAGCAAGAGAAGCATTTCCTGGAACAATAATTAATAGGGCTCTAATTCTAGAATATTGAATAGGAAGGCAATCGAGAAGACATCTCTAAAACGATACATATTCTCTGTGATTATATCGGAGATTGTATAATTGAAGTTTTTTAAAAATCGAAACCTATTCTTTTTTTTATAGTCAATACACTCTATAGATTGAAAAATATCACATTAAATAGTTTGGAGGTTTAATTTAAAAAGAGAATAAAACATAATGATTTCGTGAACCTGAAATACTGTTCCAAGTTTCAGCACAGGCTCTAATCGTGGCTGACGTAAAAGACAGGCTATGGCGCGAAAAGTCACGTGATCAACTAAGGCTCATTGTTGTAATGGAGTTTATTTGGTCAGTTGTCAAGTTCCATAACAACAATGAGCCTCAGACTTTTCGCGCCATAGTCTGTATTTTACGTCAGCCACAATCTAATATGGTGTTGAAAATAACCCCGGTAAAAAGCAGTGGATAAAAACAGTCGATTTTTAAAGCTTTAAAGTTTACTCTACCAACGACCCGAAAAATAATTAAAATATCTGATGTATGATGCCACTCGGAGTAGATAAAATACTTGAGCCTAATAATACGTTTAGTTCACTTGGTGATATTTAGATATATTTAAATTGGGAGTGTGTCAGAAAATCACTAAAATCGGTCACCAAATAAACAAGTTATTTAACATTGAAAAATGGACGAAAAATTTAATTTGGGCCACGCTGCAGAGTAGGAGGTATGTAGCGGTATTATAAGTACTAGTTTTTTATATTTACTTGTTTGAACTCATTTCTGGTCTACCCTGATTTGGCATTAACTAAAATTAAATTGCATAATAATAATTAATCAAAACCATCCTTGTCAACCTTTCAATTTTAAGCTAAAGGTGTTTTATCCTATTTCCCGCCTCCCCATACGCGTCAACCAATAAAACGCTATATTTTTGAAATTCATCCAATAGCCGTCGTTTTCATCGACAAAATCCCTAGAATCAATTTTTCGACAAAGTTTCCGCTTAAACGTCAAAATTTACATAAAAATTTTGAAGTTTTGCGTTTGACCTGTTGAGAGCAATGAGCAAAAGCACTTTTTCGAAAAACTAATTTTCTTGTGGCAAATAGTTCGGTTAAATATATTTTGGGTCATTATACAGGTAAAACTATTCCTCAAAGTTTTTCGCTTTTGAGTATAGACTCCCTCGACAAATGAACTCCCAAAATTCGTCGCCTGCGGTTCGTGATCTGATGAGGTTCATTTATCACGGGTTTACTTAATCGAAAAACTTTGCGTAAAATCTTGACAACAAAAATAACGTTCCATTATTATATAATGTTACTGACTGACTATAAGCCCCAAAATCTTGAGTATGTTTATTTAACTAATAAAAAAAAAACAAATTTTGACAATCTGTTATTTTAACTTAAAACTTGGAAAGGGTAAGATTTTTTTTATGAGTGAAAAGATACTTAAACAAACATACACATTTAATCTTAGAGGTTACACTCGCCGCTAAGGGCCTAAGGTTACGAAGTAGATCATATGAGAAAAATGCACCTCCCGTGAAAACTAAACTAATGGGTCCGAGCAATTTAAGAACACGGAAGTATCCGAAAAGTATTTTTTTCATATTTGTGTGGTCACCCTGTATGATGCCACTCTGAGTAGATAATAAATGTACATTGTTTTCTTTTCGCAGTTTCAAATAGATAGGTACATACCACAGTAGAAGAAGATAGCCGCTTCACCATCACTCCCACTCCCATTTCCTCCCATTTCCTCCCATCTCACTGCGCATGACCCAGCAATATATCGATCGCTTCGACTATGCATATTTTTCAACCTATATAAAAGTAACGTGACCCAATACTCGAACCGATGACGATGTCACCGAACCTTTCACTTTCCATAATCCCAAACCAGGGGCGTAACATAATTTTTTCATTCACTTCGACTATATATATATTTTTTTAAATTTTTTAACCCATATAAAAGTAATGTAACCTATCGATTCCAATGGCGTACCTGTTTTACAGGTTACGTCATACGTCATTTTTTTTTTATTACGTCATCTGTCATACTTGCCATTATCATCCGCGTAAGCAGCTCTATTTTATAGGTTATTTTTTCTGTCATCTGTCATTTGGTACTACGTCATCTGTCATTATCCATTTTTTATTACGTTACCAAAAGTAAATGGGAATTAATAGCAAATATTCGATTTTACTCAATTTTTCGCTGACTACCTACGTCTCTGTCGACTAGACAAGCTGAGGATTAAAAACCCAGTGCCCTAATGAGTAATTCACTACCCATTAAGGTATTTAAATGCAGATTATTTTCAAACTAATACGATTTCTATTATTCCGGTATAGGCTTAAAATTTACGGAATGTGGATATACGTCATGTTAACGGATTTCTGCAACGCGTTCGTTCCTTACCTAAGAAAACGGAAATAAAAAACCAATTTTTTTCTATTGTCTGTTTATTATTATTATCAATCACATATCATTTAAAAGACAGAATCTAAAATTATATAATAGTTTAGCATTGTTTAAAGCGCAATGCCAAATATTCCGTCCTCTGTGAAAATAGCATTCTGGTGTTTTTTTAAATTTACTCAACTTAGGTTCATTCTTCATAGGAAAGTTAAATATTTGTCTCGCATCAATAAATTTCTTTATAACATTCATCTTTAAATCGCCTTTAATCAATATTTTTGGGTTGCCATATATTTTTAATATATCCATCAAAACTTTTTGTAAATCATTCAAGTCGATGAATCCAGACTCCCAAAGTAGCCCATGGTGATTATTTTCTAAATATGTAACTACTTTCAGATCTTCTTCACTCAATAGATGCTTGCAATACGGAGGTTTAAATAATACAGTACAACTTCGTTCTCCATCATAAATTGCAAGCTCTTTAGGGAAAAATCCACTTGAACATGGAAAACCTTGTATATCGATAGAAATTATTTCCTGCACAGTCATTTTTTTTTTTACAATGAAAAAAATAACGTTATTAGTCGAGGTATTATACGATACTAAAAAACGTTTATGATTACTCAGCTGTTAAATATTCCCCACAAAAATAGTATACAGTATTTCAAGGTTGATGCTATGACTGGTCATCTTAGGAATGTCGTCTTACATCACTATTAAAATTATATGAAAGCCCTTGCTGTAGTACTTACAAATAGAAAGTTAGCAAAAGTGGTATAGTAGGAGTTGTACATATATATGGAAGCATCATTGCATATTTAAATTCATTCTTCAAGCTAAAATAGTCTACATAACATCAACCCCAAAAAACATTTAGTGTTTCAAGATATCCCGTATATTTTATATAAAATGAGTGATATTGTGAGTTTGCTGAATGGCGTTGGCAGAGCCGAATACGATGTGATTCATCTTCGTGACTTGAACATAAATTCAAAATATGAAGTAACTCAACTCAAGGCGATTAACACCACATATGGAAGAAGAATATTAGCTATTTTTGGAGGTATGAAGACATCGATATGGCTACCCGAACGTTTCGGAAATCTATCAGACGAACTGCTGCAAGAAATAAACCAAGGGAGAAAATTAATGCTGACATACAAAGGGGTGAGGAAGATATCGGAAGGTCGGAAGATGCACCAGATTGAATTTGAACAATTATCTGAATAGAATAAAAATATTGTATATTATTTATATGTAAAATATTATGTACCTATAATGCAATAAATATTTGAATGAATATTATGTTTTTTCATGTTGTTAGCAGCTTATTATTTGTTTTTTGGGAAATAAAAAAAACAAAATATAATATTTCAAACATTTATTAATAATGATAACAATATTAGATAATATAAATCAATAACACGCACTTAATTCTAAAGCAGTCATATCTTCGTATCTACTTCAATTGCAAACATTTGTTTATATTAAGTTCTATAAATAAAAGCTTAAGTAATGACCATCCACTATCTTCCTCTTTAAACTCACAAGATTTCTTATACAAAACTTGTTGAAACTCGTCAAACATCATATCGAGGTTCGTACTTAAACAAGTAACCATATAGCGAGAATTAAATGACTTAATCTCATGTTTTTGAGAAGTCTGCAATATATAAGAACCAAATAATTCCATATTAACTTTAACATTTAAATGAATCGAAAGACTATTTCCTATTAAATTGATAATCTTATGTTTAAGCTCTTCTAAATATAATTTAACATCAGTTGTATGCATATCTGATAAAATACGATATGTAATAAGGCGATTTTTAAAAGCCGTTTTTACAATTTGTACGTTATCATATATTTCAGTACAACATTTATCCTTATGCCTATGACTTAATTTATGCGAATGTGAAGCAATATTTTCAAGGCAGTCGTTACAGTACAGAGACATGATTAAAAATAAACTATTCTAAAATATTTCAAGGATTTATTATTATTAAGTTTTACAAATTAAAACCCACCCACCCGAATAGTACCATCTAAGGCATTATATGAAAGAAATGCATCATGTAATATAAGAGCATACACTTTAATATTTTTGCTAAATTTTGCACGTCCTTCAAATTCCAACTTTATATCAACAGTAGAATTTTTAATCCCTTCGGGCTGACTGCTGCAATCTATAACAAAAACTGGATTCATAGCAAATTCCTTTATATCCATCATTGGTTCAATCATTTCCCGTCCATAATAGCTACTCTGAAAGCTTTCGTAGCTGTAATAGGCTGGACCGTATAAATTCTTACTAAAATCTAAATTCCAACGCTCATATGGGTAAACATCTGAGTTTAGGGAGAGGCGTATATCTCTTATCCCAGCATCTGTAAATTCTGTTGCATCTTTTTCCCTATTATCAGAATTTTCCAACTTCTGAAAAGCTATTATGATATATCGAGGCTTCTCTAAATACGTAGCTGTTTTTAAAGCCCAAATATCGGATGTTGTTTCACGTAGTGATGGTAATTCATAAAGATCCCATTTTCTAAATGCTATTTTTACTCTAGCATTATCACCACCTTTGCTGATTCTTGAATATAGTTTTAATTTTTCACGATCATCAGGTATAATGTGTCGAATTTTCCACTCGATTTTTTGAATATCAAGCACAGCATCTACTTCGCCAATGTAACAGTTGTTGAATGTACGAGCGATTATTAGTATAAGTTCCTGTTTTACATTTAGAATACCTCGAGAGTAGTCTTCTGCAAATCCTAGAAGATATCTTAAAGGCAATCTTCCGCAAAATGTATGGGTATCTACATTCAGTATATCTTGACGTTCATCACTAAGACCCCAACCCAAACTTGTCATACATCGAGATTGCGTCTCACCATATGAAACCAATGTTTTCAAAGTGGTTGTAACCCCCGGCTTACGGAGTACAACCACTTGTTCAGAACCCATCTCAAATCGGATCTCATCAAATAGGAAGGCCAATGCATTGTTGGAGAGATAACATTTTTTAGTTGCATCAGAAGGGGTAAACTTTCCCTCGATGTAGAGGTAGCTATCTGTAATATCAAGTATTAGATCCTGAAAGTTTACTGAAATTCGTACTTCATCCGAATTTTTATATGTCGGTGATCCATATGGTTTGTAAGTGTGTACATGTCTGCTTGCTAAAGTAGTGTCGTAGATGGGAGCTTCAAACACTTCGAGTTTTTCACTCATAATTTTAATAACTTCTAGTAACGAGGTTTAAGGCCTATAGATTGAAGAAAAGCTCTATCTGATTTTTTCAGCTTATAAGATGCTCTCCCTTGAGTGTTCACTCTCGAACTAAGTTTTTTCCTATCAACATCCAGCTTTATATGGTGGTGATTCATAGACCCTCCTGTGTGAATGACGGTAACTCGATGTTTATCAAAACGAAAGCCCATATTATGGTTCTGATTAAAGCTTTTTTAATTCCAATTTTACTATAACTTTTTCGCCTTGAAAATTAACCAAGTCGTTGTTATCATCCAAAATTCTCAACGTAATGTTGTCGATGAACTGACGTCCCTGCGGCTTGATTGGTAAATATATAATGTTTTGAGGTTCCTTAGTAAGCTTATAGCCGGGTGCGACATCAATATCAAACTCAAAAATGATATGAGATTCCTCGGAATTAAGATATGCACCAGAAGTTATGTTACAATCGACCTTAACCATTCTAACTTTCATAATATTCACAGGATTCATTGAGACATGTAAAGTATTGGCCTCTAACAACACATTATCAAACCCTAATAAAGTACCTATAGAGGATTTTTGAGGAAAAACTATTTCATATATCGACTCTAGTTCACATTTAAGTGTATTATTATTTGCTTCTAAGGAAAAAATTTGATTTTCTGACTCAGGTCCATAGTTACCAATCTCATCATATCTTCGAATAGTAGTATTATGTTCTCGTATACCATTTAATATCACCTTGTGGATTTCTTCAATTTCATATGCACCATGGGGGATCTCGATATAAGCTATCTCCGGATCAGCAGGTGCTTTAAACCCTATTTGGTTATTACTATCATCCACATTAAAAATTGAATTGTATGAGTAAAATCCAAGCAGCCCCAACCCATATTGTGAATTCTTATCTAATTCTATGGCTGGGAAAAAATTCGCACTCAAGACGCTGGAATGATCTGATAAGGTGAATGTATAAGTCATGACTGTAGGATATTATTTAAAGATCGGCTTATTTATAGCATATTACATTTAGAGTACCCTTCAGGATGTTTAGATACTTCGATTTTATTGTCTGAAGCCATCGTAATTTCTTTAATGGTACAATAGCAACAAAATATTTTCCTTGGAGGTGGTCCATCAATTACATCCTCATCACCTGCTTGATTATTATAATGATCGGTACAATATAAGTATTTATTTAAATCTGGATCCTCTTGCAACTTTTTTGGTAATTTATGAAAAACATAAACAATTTCTTCAGAGGCACAGGCAATCATCACTTCCTTTGGAAGGTATGCTAATTCTTGTTTAGACATGTCTATTAGACACTTCTTTTCAGCAAAAGCCTGAAGAGATTTTACTGCTTTCCCCTGCATGTAAGTTATTATAACTGCTGCTTTTCGCTTAGAAATTTCAAACACAAGTGTCCGCACACAACTGAATGAAATGACTGCTCCCTTTCGTAATTATACAAGATTTTTCTTGTAGGTGTTATACCTCTATATAGATACATAACCAACTCAATAGGCGGTGGAAGATTTCCAAAACTATCATAGTAATGAGTCACAGAACCGTATTTTTTATACGCTACCCAATGTGTCCCTGCACCGCTCAAACCGTCTAAATTTATAATTGCAGACTCACTTTCTCGCGGACCTGTAGTGGGTATATTATCTCTCATATACACACCTCTAAAGTAGGGTATTCTTAGTTTAGAAACATATTTAATTATATCGAAATTTGATAGAGGTTTTTGGGGTAGGGACATAATTAGTTTTTTGATTTATTTTCATGTAGATATAACCCCAACCCATTCCTGTATGGTTTTAAGAATAGCCCTTTACCTAATGCAATAGCTTCCATTGTCTGATTATGTCTCTTGGATTCTTCTAAGGCATTTCTAGCTTCTTTTGCCTTATTTACAGCTGCAACAACACCTGCTGCACCAGTAGTTAATGCTCCTAATGTTGATAGACCTGCAAATATGGGGATTAGTGGTAGGATGCCACCAGTCTTAGGAATCGGTATAATCCGAGGTGTTTTAACTCTCCTTTTTCCAGCTGTACTTTTCAAAACATTTCGAGCAGCAACGAGAGCAGTTTTTGTTGATTTCAATATATTGTTTTCATTCCTATCTCTCACAGATTTTAATCGATCTCTCACACTTTTAACTAGACCGCTTCCAAAAGAAAGCCCTTTCTTGTCTTCTTTCTTCAAACCTAGATGTCTATTCAGCTTTAGTGTTTTTTTCTTAATATTTTTTGATTTGTTACTAAGACCCATACCTAATAACGCATTATTCTTCTTAATATTTTCTGATTTATGATTAAGACCCATACCTAACTTTCTTTTTGTTTTCATCGTTGTTGTAACAAGCCAAGCTGATATCTTTTCTCCAAGATCAGAATCTTTTGCTATAACACGATTCCAAGCTCTCTGTTCTAGGTTATAATCGGCCTGATGTCTTGAGTCCAAGTCTTTGCTTTGTGCATATGCTATATCGTGTGTCTTACAGGCTCTATCGAGAGGATTAATACCACTATCACCTCGAGCTAATTTCTCAGAAAGTTTAGTACCAGGACCACAAAACTGATATTTTGGTAGATGTAATTCAAATGGTAACTTATTTATTAAGGTATTTACTACACCAAGTCCAGTCTTTTTCTGTTCTTTGCAGGAAGAGGAACTAACACGTCCTACCACTCTAACTGCTGGCATTGAAATAAATAGGAATATTATCTAGCCTCCCATTATATATCAGATAATTTTAATATGAAGTTTTTAAAATCAAAATACAGACTGGAAGTTGATAACTTGGATTACGTTGCTGGAAGTGGATTATACGATAATGAAGATTTTCGCCATCACGGACCTCTACTACCTCGAAGCATACGAGCGTTAATTGTAGGACCATCAAATTGCGGTAAAACAAATGTAATGATTTCTTTAATTACTCACCCAGAAGGTTTACGCTTTGAAAATGTATACGTTTATTCAAAATCGCTATATCAACCAAAATATGATTTTTTACGTGAAGTTTTAGCACCAATTAATGAAATCGGCTATTATACCTATAGTAGTAACGAGGATGTTTTAGAACCATCAAAAGCCAAAGAAAATTCTATTTTTATTTTTGATGATGTGATATGCGAGCAGCAAGATACCATTCGATCGTACTTTAGTATGGGGAGACATAGAAACATTTCAAGTTTCTATCTCGCTCAAACATATTCACGTGTTCCCAAACAGTTGATAAGGGACAATGCAAATTTTATAATTTTATTTAAGCAGGATCAGACAAATCTTAAACATATTTTTACAGATCACGTTTCACCTGATATGACATTCACACAATTTTTAGATATTTGTTCTGAATGCTGGCGGGATAAACATGGATTTTTAGTGATTGATAAAGATAGCGAAGTTGGTAATGGTAGGTTTAGGAAAGGCTTTCACAACTATATAAAGATTTAAAACTACTACACATCATTCAGTTATAGTTCAAGACTTGTGTGATAAAGATAGAATATGGATTCAGAAAAGGATCTAACTTTAAAGCGAAAGCTTATCGAAGCAACAGATATAGTTCGTAAAAAATACAAGTCACTAAAATATGAAACCTCAGAGCAAAAATCAGGCTTAAAGAAATTTTATGAACCCGTTACTGAAGGCTTGAAATCGATATCCGAAACAATGTTGCAAAATCAGAAACCTTTATTTTCACCAACACTTGCCAGCACACCTATTATCCGAAAGAAAACACAACCGATTTCTATGATAGAACCCTCGTTAAATGAGATTGAACAACAACAACAACAACAACAATTAGAGGTAGTGAGAGATCCTACTGAAGATTATTTAACACCATCATCATCGAGTAATCAAACAACTCTTCACGATGATAGAACGTTGAACATTATTCTCCAGTCGTATCTAGATAAACTAAAGCATAACGATAAAACTATAGATCTTGTATTTGGAGTTTACATAGATGTGGTTAATAGGTATCGAATTGGTGATGCAACTGTTCATTTCCAATCTAATAGCATATCATTACGAAAAGGTAGACAGATTATGTGTGTATATCCAATAACCGTGGAATTGTTAGATCTAATTTTCCTAAAACAGCCTAATGCTTTATCAAATATTGCCGGTATTGATAGCAAAACTCAAGAGGCATACATAGACATTTTATTAAAATCAAATGCTTTATATAAAAACTATAACTCTAAGCTCGGGATCACTAGAAGCCAATCTCGAAAATATAAGGAGCTAATAAAACCATTCTTGATGGAAAAATCTGGTACTGGTATGCCGCAAGCAATACCAAAGGAAAAAACATATAATCACCACAGCAATGTTGAATATGTCTATTGGAATAAGGTAGAAGAGCTTATTGAAAGATTAAGGCTTCTTTGGAGTTCGAAAGCAGCTGGAAATACGGGGCATGATAATGAAATTTTGTCAATAATCGAAGAACTGCGAGAAGAAGGGGTTATTTATTAAGTATTTATAAAGATGCATGTGTATGATATGGATATTTATTTATTAGTTGTCTACAAGTAGTGTTAAAATGAGCACTTCAACTATAGATAATTTTGGTCGACAAAAGGGCTATAATATATTGAAAACTCGAAGTCCTCCAGGCATAGGATTTAAACGAACTTTAGACAATAATTATGATATGGAAGGCAAACGATTATGTAATCTTGCAGAACCGATAGAAATCAACGAGGCCGTAACATGTAAATATGTTCAAAATGAAATTAATAAAAGCAAAGATGATTTATTAAATTCACTGAAAATGGTGAATAACAGCATAGCATCAGCCATGAGGCAAACTACAGGTGAATTAGAGAATCGTATACACGATTATCACAATTCAGGACAGATAGATCTAAAACATGTTAAAGAAGATATTGAAACAAATATTGAACTCGCTTTGCAGCAATTAAAGACTAGCATTGTAGAAAAAATAGATGATGATATTTCCAAAGTGTATAAGAGAATTAATAATATAGCCTCTACAGTAGAAGTACTTACAGAGTTTATCAAACCACCAGGGAGGAAGGGAGGTTCAAGAAAGGCGAATAAATAAAGATTAAGCTATATAATAGATATTATTTTTATAAATTAAACACATTTGTGAAGAAACTATCAACTTAAACATATCCTCCAAATGATTTCGAATGAGAAAAGACAAGTCGTTGAAGAACTTCACAAACCAGCTAGACGAAACTTTAAAAGAAGACGAACAATTATCCGCGGATTTGCAGATTTATGGCAGGTGGATTTAGCTGAAATGCAGCCATATGCTATACTAAACGAGGGATATCGCTACATATTAGTAGTTATTGATTGCTATTCGAAATATGTATGGACAAGACCATTAAAAAACAAAACTGGTTTACACGTTAGTCAGGCTATGGATTCCGTTTTTAAAGAAGCTGGCTATCATCCTAAAAACCTGCAATCTGACCAAGGAACTGAGATGTATAATCGTCACTTTAAAAAACTCATGAAGCAATACAGTATTAATCATTATTCAACTTATAGTACTAAAAAAGCAGCAATTGTAGAACGAGTGATTCGAACACTGAAAAATCTTATTTATAAACAATTTTCTCTTGATGGAAAGCATGAATGGATTACAATACTGAAAAGCATAACGGATAAGTATAATAACACCAAACATAGAACTATAGGAATGAGGCCTAATCAAGTTACAGATAAAACAGTATTAAAAGTATATGATTTTCCAAAAATTGTTCCAGCTAAAATAAAATATAAAGTTGATGATATTGTAAGAATTAGCAAACATAAGGGTGCATTTTGTAAAGGCTATGAAATGAATTGGTCACCCGAATTATTTAAAATTGATAAAATTAATCTAACAAACCCAGTTACCTACATTCTTAAAGATCTCTATGGGGTGTCTATCAAGGGTTGTTTTTACGAGACAGAATTACAGAAAGCACATAGCTCTGATATTTACCTAGTAGAAAAGGTTATTGCTCGTAGAAAAAGGAATGGTATCAATCAGGTGCGTGTGAAATGGTTAGGATTTAACAGCCCTACATGGATAGATGAGAATAATTTATTAAGTTAGTTTAAATAATAATATGTATAGTTCTAAGTTATTGTTTATATACCTTAATCTATGAATAAAACACATTTATCAAATACAAATATTCTTTAGTTTTATTTTTTAAATGATATATTCATGTGTATAGGGCATTAGTATATCTGTAATTACAAAGTCCTCATCATTTTACCAATATCGCTCAAGACTTTGTCATAGTTACAATGCAATATTTCTAACATACAATAAGATTCAACTGAGGTGGAAATTGTACAAATTCGAGTAATCTGTTCGGAATAAGTCTCTTCAACTACAATATTATCTATAACACATTTTAAAATATTATAATAATAATTTACAAAATGGATATTGTCTAGCAATCTAAGTCTAAGATGTATAAGCGGGAAATAGCCAACAAGCGAAGATAGCCATACATCAGATAAATAAATTATGCGGTTATTTCTTACAATCTTAAATAGTCTACTATCACGCTCACAAGGAATGCTAGTTAAGGTGAAATTAGCTAATTTTAATACATTTTCACATAAATGTCCTTCATCATTGATACTTGGTTTCAAGTTGATGTTCTCCACAAAGTCGATCCAGTCTAGGTTTGAGAATGATATAGTTATAATATCGCTTACTTGAGGGCTAATGTAGGCCAATCTCACAGATGGTGAAAAATCTCTAGCTGGACTAAGACCTGTTGAAAGTTGAATTGGGATATCTGGTAAGGTAACAGCAACCTCGTTGATTAAACAACGCTCTGCATCTATTTTTTCCTCAAACATCGAATTTATGCTTTCTATAGTGGTACTATAATCCCACTCAGACACTGATTGATTCGATGATGATAATGAAGGCGAGTAAGAAGATATGTTGTCAAATACGTCACTCAACATATTGATATAAATAAAATAAACAATTTAAATTGTTATTGAACACACACACTTGTGATAAAGGATTCAAACAATATTAAAATAAAAAACACTCATCACTTAAATATATCGCTGATACATTTCCTCCCCTCTCATATCTTTCCCACCATTATATTAGACTGTTAATATAATGTATACAACATCGTTCTAACACGTTCATACAAGTATGTAATGACTCATACATACGTACTAGCTGAATAAAGTCTTCTCGAAACTATTTTCGCTTTCTCTTTCAACCTTTGCATTCTTACAACTTGTAATTTCGCTCGATATAATTGAAATTATATCATGGAGAACATGCTTACTGTAAAAATTCAAGCTCATTTGGGAAATATTGCAAAACTGAAGAATGATATTCAATTCTTCGAGGCAAAGAAAAAAATGTTTGATGAATTTGAAAATCTTGAAATCAAATCCAAATGGGATAGCGTGTTTGAATCTCGAACCAGAGCTAGGAACTGGATATATTTCAATCAAAGGAATAGAAGAATTACTCTCCAATAGTCATAATGTAATAATATGTAAGATTTGTAAAAATTAAATCAAAATTGTAAAAAAATGTAAAAGTAACAATAAACTTATCTTAAAATGAGACTGTTATTTAGTATTGTTCTAATCTATATATAACTAAAGCTAGTACTTAAATCTATATACTTCATCGTATCCTACATTATCGAAGGAGATAAAAACGGTCGATCTTGACTTTATGGAATTTCCAATAGATCGGCCGTAGTCTGATGTAACACTATATCTTTATGCCCCCAAGCCAGCGTAAACTCAGAACCGGGTATAATATAGCGCTTATCGTCCGCGTATGATAGCGCTACCTTATTTTTCAGCTCGACATACATATCATGTAAATGTGAACGGAAAGTATTCATCTCGCGATGAATCATTGTACCTGGTACGTCAACAGCTATCTTATAATCGTCTATGGTTAAGACTTGCTTTGTGACGTAGTCAGGTACACCCTTAGCCTTCTTAGTTAGCTCTCCATCCACATTGACGCAATATGCTTTCGCTCCGGTTCCGTAGAACTCCCACACGATCTTACCTGCATACTCGTCTTTCATGCGGCCTAGCACGGATTGGTTGACAGGTACACCGTGTGGGTTATTCTGTGAGTAATTGGATGTGTCAAATCTATTCAAATTCAGTTTCATATCATCATAAAAATTATCCGTTTCAGTTTTGAAAATTAAAGAATCGGTATCAGTGTACAGGAGGGTTGCTTTGTCACCATATTTGGGTTTAATATAGTCATACAGAAAGTCGTACATGATTGTTTTGGATATATCCAAGATGGAGAATCCCACGTATATGGGCTTATCATATACGACTCTCTGTTTAGCCATTTGGATAGCTACCAAATTTTCCCCGAATATGGCAACATCTTTAAAGTGAGGCTTAGAAATCCACGCTTCTGCCCCCAATTTCCTACCAATATTCTCCCAATGGGTTATAAGCTTAACATTTACCCTTTTCTCCACGTTCTCCATTGTTTTCCCGAACACGGCATTATTCATAAGCTTAAAAAAGTCTTTCTCAAACTTATTTCTTGAAGCATTTCGCTTCGCCGTGTTCAGGTCAATATATATTTTAAGCCACGGCGATTGAGCAAAAGATAAAACTCGGTGAATTTTTGTTAATTTAAGGCCGTGGCTTAGTGCTTGTTGCAGATTTCTGATATGAATGATATATTTTGACTTTTTATTAAAGTTGGGAATTAATTTTGGAATTTTTCCTTTTGATGTTTCTGGTACAATAGATTCTGGACAGAAGGGTAACTCGTTATGCAAGTCATGCAAATGTTCCGGATAATCTAAGTCAACCTCTAAGATGTAGCCAGTATTTGACTCCTTATCGATGGACATAAGATCTAGAGATTGAATTTCGTTATCCGAAAGCCATTTGAAATTACCCGTTGGAAGATATTGAGACATAGCAGCACCATATAAATTGGTTGCGTCTAGGTATGTAATGTAAGAATTAGGTTTAGAAGCGTCATATTGCGGTATAAATTTGTTATTAGCTACTGCTTTCCTCACACTACATTGACTAACACCGCCGCGAATACCGCGTTTCAGGAAGTGTACCATGTCTAGATCCGTTAAAAGCTCAAGCTCAATCGATGTGATCTTCAGAGCTGCGGAAAATGACAACGAAGGGGCTGTATAAAACTGGCACGGATCTAGACCGTATGTTGTAAGACACACGTCCCTAAAATTCTCAAAAACATCTGCGAGAATCAGCACGTCGGATTTTAAATAAAGATCTGAATATTCACCTAAAGTCGCGCATTTAAATAAATTCCACACTTTCTCCGCACGCTTTATAGTGATGGGTTCATTGCGTAGTTTATTATAGAACCCATCAATGGATGGAAGGTTGGTATTATCTAATTTGGCAAAAGCATCCACGAAGTTGTATGGGAAAACACCCTTCTGACGAATGAGCTTAAATTCTTCATCCGCGGGGAAATATTTTCGCACTTCTCGATATTGTGTTGAATCTAAATTTTGACTTAATTTGTCTAAGCTTGAGGCCATAAAACGAAAACTATCTAGGAAGCGCAGCTTTAAAAATATATCTTGTTGTTTACCTTCTTTGTTTTGGATGTTATCCACCAAGATATGTTTGGTAAATGAGATATACCGCTCCTTATTTTGGGGGATAACATCCAATTTTTCCTCTTGGAGAGCAAGTTCTTTGATGAATAGGTGAGAATCAAAGTTGGACATACCGTGGAAAAAGATGGGAATAAAGGTAGGAACTTTGAAATTAAGGTTACATATAGAGTGGGCCGCACCTCGAAAATTACCTGTAAGATGACAGTGATCCCTTACACGTTCATCTCCTACATTAAACGGCTTCTCGCAAATGTGGCAATCCTTAGCATCACGAAACTCTTTCTTCTGTTCATCGCTTAGAGGAGTCATCGGCACTGAGTCTTTCATGAATTGGTTATAGATTGATTTACAATCAGTCTCTAGCCAATTCACAAATACTGTATGCGCTTCAGGCCCCCTGAAAGTTTTGAACTTTGAATGAGAATCATCAAAGTCACATTTAATGTAATAGGCAAATGAATAAGGAATATGCTTGTGAGTTTTCACTGTATAGGAACTTTCGGGATCAAACTCATTTTGCTCTATATCAATGGGTTCAAGGATTGTCTCGAAGTCGGCGTATACAACAAAAGGTACTTTTAATTTCTTTTCAAAATTTGTGAATTTAAGAATATTCTCGGGTACGTTTTCACCATATTTATTTTTCCTTATATCGGTTGTCGGAAGTTTGACTGAAATATGACCACAGTCATGTTCATGATGAGCATTTAATTTTTGTTGTGTAGGAAAGTATACCAAACAGCCATCACATAAATATTTGGCATGCTTATGTTTAGATAATTGACTTGAGATCAATCGCGACATATTTTTTATTAAACAGTAATGATTATCCCCAATATTATTACTGACTAATAACAAATTAGCATGTCGCTCTTTACGAGATGTAGTGAAATGCAGAGGGCCTACAACATCAACACTATTTCGACCATGTTCAAAAATGTTATCCAGTCCATAAACATTGACCGAAATATTGTTGAGTTGTTCAAACTTTGAGATATCTTTAAGTTTTATTGGAAATTCCATACCTGTAAAATCCAGTTCGTTCTCAAATGGCGTATAGTTCGCAACTCTATTCGCATTCTGAGTCCAATGAATTGGATGGAGGTAGGCCAAGACCGACCACATGAAGCACTTGTCATCTGTATTCCGGATGTTTAATACAGCTTTTTTCGCTTCAATCTCCTTCGGTAGTGGAAGATATGATGATGCATTAAGTGGGTTGATCTTGTTGATGGAAACGTCTAAGTGGAGGAACTGTTGCAG
>JAEQML010058972.1:0-29290 GCA_016904865.1 Pissodes strobi
CATATATATTTTTAAAATGTGAGCTTAAAATTTAATTTAACAAAATTTTTAATTATCTATATCTGATCACTGCACAGATAAAAGGGGGTAATGTAGATATAATGTGTGATGGGATATGGTAACTAGTAGCAGTAATAAGGAACTTAAATTTTTATTTTATAAACAATCCATAACTCTTTTATAATTAAATATTATTTAAATATCTATTATGTGGTTAGGTATACCTATCTAATAAAACAGTAACAATATTGAAAATAATATTAAAATAGGTGCTCAAATTGATTGCCCTGCTGTCTCAAACATCTTTGACACAATATCGCAATTCTCCGTAGGACATTTGAAATTGCTATAGGACGTCCTCTCAATTCCGTAAATGCCTGATGAGTGGCGTTACGGAGATCTTCAATTGTGTTCTGTCGGAAACGACATATTAAGTTCTGCAAATAACCCCATAAAAAAATCCAATATTGATAGGTCAGGCGACCTATGTGCCCATTGCACAGGCCCGTACGTCCCAATCCAATGGTTTTCATTTGACCAATGCCTAGTATTATGCCTATTAAATATTCCAGCGCTACTTATATATGATTCATCTGACCAAATAACCTTCGTTGAAAAAGCGGGATCTAAATTGACTTTTTGTAGATACCACTGGCACAACTGAGTGCGTCGTTCGGCATCACCAGCATGTAAGTTTTGCACAACTCTGAACTTATAAGGTTTATATTTATATTTATTTAAAATTGTTTGGACTCGAGACTTGACAATACCTACGTTAGTTTCAATTTGTCTGCAAGAAGTTTCAGGAGTTGCATTTGCTCTAGCTAAGACATTTATTTCATCAACTTCCCGATTGTCTTTATTGTATTGTTTCGGCCTGGGTTTTTTGAAAGAGCCAAAGTTAACTAAATTAAATTTAAGTCTAAAGAATATTACTTTATTAGGCTGCCTCCTTTCTGGATATCTACGGTACAAATCAATAGAATAAGAAAACTAGTGATTAGGCGACCAAAAATATATCAAAATAATACCTGTTTAAGTATAATTCAGATGCAGCATCTACACTCTCACGAGATTCTATAAAACAGGCAAGTAAATCATAATATTCAAAATTTTCAAACACTTGATTTGCTGCCATTTTAATAATTATTAGTATATTTACAACAATTATTATCGATTTGTATAGACATACACTACACAACAATGTCTTGTTTGACAACCGTTTCATCACCTACTGTTTTTGAATCACAGCCTACTAATTTATTTTTGATAATTTTGTTAAATTAAATTTTAAGCTCACATTTTAAAAATACATATGGACTATTATATATTTTTGAAAAGCGCAGAAAAAAGTCAGTAAAAATTTGAAAAAATATACAGGGTATTCCATTTGAAAAAATAAATGTTTAATTTATTTCTCAAAAACGGTCATAGCTAGAAAAATTTCACGTACGCCACTGGATTCTACGAAAAAAAATCTATGGGAGTCCGTTTTCACCTTTCCGATATTATACAAGGTAACAGAGATACGAGGGGTGCCCGAAAATGACAAATTTTCAATTTCGCCCTGTATCTCAAAAACCAAGGGGGCTATGAAACTTCTGTTTACGGCATCTTTCGTTTCACGAAAAAGTAGTACACTACTGCGAAAACCGCATGCTCCTATCTTCATTAATAACCGAGATACCCGGCAATTACAACGAAAACTGGACACCCTGTACATACTGCTTTGAATAACATTATTTTTAGAATTTTTGATAAAAGGCTTCTCTATTCTAGGGGAAACGACGGTGATCTTTTGGGCCCCATGATGGCCACGAAGGGACTCCCTCAAGGATCGCCTTTAAGTACTGTTTTGTTCAACATTTATATTTCTGAATTATTTTCTATTTTACCTGAGGATGTACAGATATTGGGATATGCGGACGATATTGTTATTTTTGTGAAGGGATATAATATAGATATTATGGCTGAAAGATTGAGTTCAAAATTAGAAAATGTATTGGAATGGCTGCAGGATCATGACCTGAAACTATCTGTAGATAAATGTGAGGGTATCTGGTTCACTAAGGGAATAAGGAGGTCTCCAGTGCCTGTAATCAAAATATATGATACAATCATTCCCTTTAAAAGTCATGTGAAATTTTTAGGGGTTATTCTTAACAAACACCTTAAATGGGATGCCCACATTGAGAGTGTTGTTATCAAGGCTCAGAAGAACATTAATGTTTTGCGAACTATCTGTAGGGTATGGTGGGGTGCAGATCCCAGAACGCTCCTGATGGTATTTAACGCCCTAATTAGATCCCTCCTGGATTATGGATCTATCTTGTTTAGGCCCTCTAGTCAAGCATGCATCAACAAACTGGATATGGTATTCTTCCAAGGATTGAGAGTATGCTTGGGTTGCATGAGGTCCACCCCCCGGGTGGCTATTTTGGCTGAGGCTGCGATGATGGATCTTGACCATAGAAGGAAAATATTGGCTGCAATATTCTTGGCCAAAATAATTAGCTTGCAAAATCACCCACTTATCACAATACTTCATGATATACGTAGAAACCTGATAAGTAAACCTAATATCCATAATAGCAATAACATTCCTTACTTGGTTTCGGCAATGGGATAGTTTTATCCATATCTTAGAAAAATACACAATAGTAAATTTTTTTTTTGTTATGAGATAGACTTTAATTTTTTGATCGAACCTTTAGAAACTCTTAATCTTAACATTAAAAAGAATGAACTCATGATAAAATAAAAATTTCAACTTGCAACCGAAAAATACGTAAACAATTATACTTTTATCTTTGTAGATGCATCCAAAGCGAATGAAAGGGTAGGGTATGAATTGTATATCCCTGATATTAATTATAGATTTTCATCGAGACTTCCTTCAGAGCTTTGTATAGCTAAAGCAGAAACTATAGCAATCCATCAAACAAAGTATCCATAAATAAGCTGCTTAAAAAGGTTATAATTTTCTCAGATTCTTATAGTGCAATATCCAAAATTAAAGGCAGTCATTTCACTGCTTCAGTCGACTACTGGTCTTTGAAAACTAAAAGATTAATTGCTTTGGCTAACCAAAACGGTTTTATAATTTTGCTCTCCTGGATCCCAGGACATGCTGACATCCATGGTAACGTGGTAGCAGATTTGCTTGCCAAAATAGGCAAATATTTGAATGTGCCCATGGATATTCCTTTGGGATCGCGGGATATTTTAAGAGTAGTTAAAAAAGAAATAAGCACTAAATATAAAATTCTTTGGAGGAGTTTGCTTCTGGAAAAAAATTATTTATATAGTAAATAAAGTTCAAGATACTTTTCCATCCAAATGTTGGTTTTTGAGATTTCCATATAAGAATAGAAGACATGGTCATAAGAATGCGTACGGGTCATGGTTCAACGAAACAGTACCTGTTCAAATTAAATTTAAAAGAAAATCCTCTATGTGAGTGTGGCCTTGTTGAAGACCTGAATCACATATTTTTTGAGTGCCCAATTAATGTAATTCCTAATTTTGATATTTATGAAGAACTTAGGCGCAAAAGTGCGAAGAGTCCTATGTCTATTTTTTCTGTGTTGAGCGATCCATCTGAGGAAATAGTTGACATAATAGCAAAATTTTTATCTATAAATAAGATTAATTTATAATCATCATCTGCAATGCTCAATTGTTTGATATACCTTTCCTTGGCTTCCTTAGCTTGTGTAAATGTTTTTGTAAATGCCTTTGTTATCCATCTTCAATTCCTTTGTTGTGTTGTTTTTACTAACCCCCAATATTAGCTACTTGGTCTAGTTGTAGGAGGTATTGGTTTGAACCCGGGCCGCCGCCGATAGTCGCCGAATTGAGACCTAACCATCTAAACCTCTCGACCACGAGGGCTCTTGCTGCAAATTGATTGCATCACGAAGACATCGAATGCAATCGCTCGAGTCAACGCCACCTACACTAGATGGCGTTGGAGACGCTCTTACCTTGATGGCAGCCAAAATCAAGGTGGTCGCGAGACACTCATATTACTAAGGTGTGCATGTTCTCTCGATTGAGGCACATTTTTGAATAGTTTATAGGTCTTTAGTCACTGTTACAGTAGTACTTTTATTTTGAGATGAAGTTTTTTAGTTGACCAGAATCTGTGGCTTCAATATGGTCTAGAGCCAGTCAACATTGAGGTCACTCACAAATTGTGCTGGCGGATTGCCTTGCAGCAAAGCCAACCGCTTCTGGAAACAGAGGCACTAGAAGATCAAGATCAAGATCAAGTATTCACTGAGTGAAAAAAAAATGCACAATAATTATTAAAGGCTTATATTGTGACAGTAAATTGATTATGGCTTATAATTTACCCATATTGTAAAATTAAATACTTAAGTACACTGTTATCAAGCTGTTTCAAATTTTATAATATGACGGTAATATCCAAGAATGTATTCAACTAAATGTTTCCAAAACAACTAAGTAGTTACTAAGCAAAAACAACTTTCTTAACAAATTTAATAATAATATATTAAGATACTAGTTTTAAAAGACCATATTTTATCGCACGAGCACGAAATTAGGAAACGACCCGCTTGCGGGGAGTTTCCTAACGTGGGAGTGCGCTAAATGTCTTTTAAAACGTGTATTTTATACTATTTTTTCTATTTTGCACGTTTTTTAATGAAAAACATTAATTTATTCAAGTCGCGATCAAAAGTTGGACGGCCATCTTGTCACTTTTGAGGTCTGTATTATTAGGAATCCTATTCAAAACGGTGTCGAAATTTTCGCTAGGGAGCCTTGACATTGAACAATTTTGTTAATATCATAGCAACCAGTTAACAAAAGTAGTGTCGAAAAGAGCTTCTTTTCGACACTACTTTGCGTATCGAAAAGACTTCTTTATGATACCAAAATAGAAAAACTATATTTATATTGTGTGTTACTATCAACTTACAAAACCCGTTTATTGTTCCTTAGCTGATTTGTTGACATTTAGCATAGAAGGTGCATTTCAAGGACTCATTTTAATTCGAGCTATTAGCAAGCGTCGCGTCGTTGCGAATGGCATTTTCTTTAAAAAAATATCACAAATTTTAATTCGACATTTCCAAAAACTACTGAAAACTTGAAGAAGTTGGATTAACTAGGAGCGTTTGGAAAAGTATACTTTTTTGCGCTGTTTTGCGTGCGGGAAGTTGCACTTTTCCGCACTAGTGAGCGAAAAACTTTTTTCAAGCACTAGTGCGTGAATTTTTTATTTACTTACTATTATATTATTTGTAAATGTATAAAATGTGCTTTTAACGAATTTTCACGGAAACAAAAAAAAGCAAACGATAATACAAATAGACGTCATTGTCGCATTTGGGTGTTTGGTTGGCACTGTAGCCATTTAAAATGGATTTGCCAGAAGAAAACGATATTCCAGCAGAAACCATTGAAACAGCTAACACCGCCAATCGTTAATTAGTTTCTGAACAGTCCCGCTTACGAAATAAAAAAGAGCTGGACAACGGTGGTGTGTTCAAAAGAAGGTGCACAGCTTAAAAGGAGTGATATATTTTTAACATATTTTCTTCACTTATCAAGAAACTACCAAGCAAATACTTTGTGGTCTAAACATTGAATGACCAAGCTAATAATAAAGTTAGAAAAGGTGTGGATATTGGCACTTTTTCAAAGCTAACAACTTTCTTAAAACGACTTAACGTGGGATAATGTCCAAAAAATCTAAGATTTTCGAGAAAAAGAGATGTGGAGAGATTTATGTGTGAGGCCTCAGATAATGCATACTTGTTAACAAAAGTGGCGACAATTATGGGGCTATCTGGTGCTTGCCGTCGCGTCGCCAAGAACTTACTATAGATGACATCGAAGATAAGGAAAATTTGTAATAAAAATTCCAAGAAGAAAAAATAATGTGGCAAGCATGTTTGTAATTAGGAATAATTAGAAAATATATTGCTTTAAGACCCCCGACTACACCTCACCCGTGCCGATTGTTTGTAAATTACAAACAAGGAAAATGTACAGTTCAATGGTATTACAGTTTTGGAAATATGTCCTCTAATATAGCAGGATATTTGGGATTACCAAACGCTCAATTGTACACTGGCACTGGCCATTGCTTCCGGGGATCTTCGGCTACAATGTTAGCAAATTCAGGTGCAAATATTACAAACATTAAAGAAATGGCTGCTGGAAATCTACCGCGGTAGCCGAGGGTTATATGGAAGATTCGCTTGAAAATATGAAAAAATCGTATCACAAATTTTTAAATGTTCATCGCGGTCAAAGCCTAGTTCTTCATCTACGTTCAGAGGTGCAAGTCATAGTAGACATAATTCATTTCCACTAATTAAACTGCAGTCCATTCAGAATTACTCTGCACCAGAAAAACCAAATACTGCTACCATAAATATTACTAATGCAGCAAACTACACATTTAATGTAAATATTAATTTTAATGATATTTTTATTGTAGAAAATATAATTTTGTGCTATTTAAAAATAGTAGATATTTTGTATAAAGATGTGTGCATATTGATATATTGAATGTTGTGTGTCTAAGGTTTTCAAAACGCTCGTAGGTAAAATGTTGTACCTAACACGTGCGGAAAGTGTCTTCCCCACTTGATTGCTATCCGAACCCTGTTTCGCGTCGTTCGGCTAACTCCAGTTGCGAGTGGAAAAGTATCGCTTTCCGCACTTGTTGGGTAAATAACTATTACAGTTTGGATAACAATCGGAAAATTTTCAAATATTAAAACGAAGCTTCCTTTGATTTTTTGACTCTGTTATGTCATGTTTCCAGCATAGTAGTGTAAAAATTGATTAAATACCAACGACTTGCATTTTTAATAATAATTATGGCCATCGAATACGAAGATAAACAACTGGAATTTTCAGTTAAAACTAGAGTAGACATGAGCGCATCCAAGGAGGGTAGAGGGGGTAATTATCTAATCAAAAATGAAAGTACTTCTGCATTATTATCCTTTTGTAACCTTTTATTTAAAAAAAAACATAGTAATAGAATTAAATATTAGGCCAGAATACCTCTCTCAGTATAATTTCCTAGATGCACCACTGGCAGTACAGCGGATTTCTTTGAGTGTAAAAGCTATGAAAATTTTTGGTTTTGAGCTATTGTGCTAAATTTTTATTCTAAAAATCTACTTCTGGTTGGCTGTAAAAATATTGGATTTCAAAGGGTATTCAGTGATAGTGTTATAATTTGATATTAATTTTTACATTACATGGCTAATAAGAGTTTAATTTAAAAATAATTGTTATTATCTTAAGATTATAATAGGGCAATAGCAAAATTTTCTGTTTTTCCTTTTCAATTACATTTTTATCTTCGGACTATGAAAACACAACAAAGTTTTCGACAAACTGTCATTCTTTTAGTTCTTATTAGAACTCCAAATTCACAGATAAGTAGAAAATAATTAATCTCTTTTCTATCTCTTTATCATTTTACATATAGAATATGGAATCAAACTACATACTAAATATTTAGAACAACTTTTTCCGTTAAACTTCATATCATTCATTTTTGAATCATACTCAAAAACATTCACACTAAAGTCTTCTGTCCTAAAATTGTATCGATGTTTTACCTTTTAAAGGCAACGGACGGAATTTTCAGCTGAGAACGAAAGATATCAATATAAAAAAACGCAGTGTCCATCTCCTTAGACAGGGCTGGACGCAGACGTAGGGATGTGGGGGCCCCGAGGGGGTAGTCACTAGGGTAAAATTTGTGACAAGATTGCGAAAAGTAAGGGATTGCGAGGGATTTCGAAAGATTGCGAGGGATTTCGAAAGATTGCGACGGATTGCGACAGATTGCGAGTTTGTGTATAAGATTGCGAGAGAATTCCAAGGATTGCGAAGAACTCCCAAGGATTGCGAAAGACTCCCAAAGGATTGCGAAAGACTTACAAGGATTGCGAGGGATTTCTAAAGATTGCGAAAGCGTTTTCATGTTCTTTTAAAGTGTCTTGCAAATTGCAAAACGTATACTTAGTTTTACGCTCGGGTTTAGGGAACTATAGGTAGGTTTGTTATGGAAACTAGAAATATTCTTCAATATGAAAATATAGAAATTAGAATTGTTAAAACATGGACTTTGATTAAACAAAAATCATCAATAGAGATAAAATATTTTACATTATCAACCACGTTCAAATTTTGAGCCCCAATTAAAAGCTATCCTAAAAATTAAAAAAGAAATACAAAAGTTCTAGGGTAGTTTATCTATTATATTTTGTTAATTATTATGAATCAAACCAATGAGCACAGAGACATGGTTCTGGCAATGGATTGATGTTTATGACAACTTTGTGAACAGGATAATTTTAGGTAACATCAAAATGAAATAGCTTATTTGTGGCCTTTTGGAAATCTCTTGAATGTTTTGGTTCAAAAATTATATAGGTATACCGGGTGACCTCGAGATTATACTGACCACTGATCAGGCGTTTTTAACAACATTAGAAATATATATTTTGAGATTTAGGGAGCTTACAGGAACGGCTATAAGGAAAAAAGTAGGCGTAAAAACAGTAATTAATCACTTCTGATCATACCCGACGTAATGGAAACTGTGTTAGGTATTTTAAATGGAACAACCTGTATATTTTTGCTATTTTCGATTTTACCTATTCATCAAAATCTAAGTCATGTAACCCTCCCTATACCTATCTATGATAGTTTCGGATACAGGACGTGCTACTAAAATTATTTAAGTGGATGCTGGTTAAGTGTCAAATTTAAACATTTCCGGATTACCTACAGGTAAACTGAAAGTGAAAGTTTTAGTAGTTTAATAGTTAATATACCGCAAAAATCTGTCTGGTATTTCATTTAAAATAACAAAGTTTCTATTATTTCTGGTTGGATCGAAAATGACCCATTAATTATTGCTTTTACTCCTATTCTTTTCTTGATGGACATTCCGGTAAGCTCCCCATATTTCGTATTGATATCTTTTTGTATAATTAAATAAAACGCCTGGTTAGTAACCTCGCGGTCACCCGGTATACAGGGTGTCCTATTTCACTGCTTTTTGATGCTCAGTTGTTTGTTTCAAATTTATTATAAGATAAACAGAAAAAAACATAGCTATTTGGATTAGACTGTGCTTTATTGCAAAATAAGTACAAATATTAAAAAAATGAATATCAAAAAATACAAAAAAAACTTAAAAACTTAGATAAGTATGACCCCAATACGCAAAATTGACCTCAATAAATTAACTTTAAAATGGTCTAGTTCAAAAATAGCAGGTCAGAAAAACAGCCAAAATCAGAAATAGGAACTTGTGCATTTAATTACAAACAATCTTTGAAGCTATTTTTTGCAGCCTTAAATTTCTGTTCGATTTCTAATTTTTGATGCCGTTTTAGATAAAAATGCTCATTTTTCAATAATGGTATTGGCTCATAAAATGTGAACTTATTTTCCGCTATTTGAATGTCTTCATTTTTCTCTTTTGGCCAAATAGGTGTCGAGGGACGACTTTAAAAAATTTAATTTTGTTGGAGCTCTTATCAATCCATCCTCTACAACTCTACCAATGTACCATGTCCGTAAATAACATACTGCATAATAATTTTCCAAACGTATATCAATAGAGCCTTTGTTGATATTTTATCTTTCTTTTACTTCTTATTTTTGTTTTTCAAGGAACCCCCCCATTCGCTTGAAAGTCTTCCTAACTTGTTAGAAAAGAGCCAATAAACGAGTAGATTTCATTACTAGCATTTCTTTGTTGACTTTAACATCTAGAAAAGAACGATCTTCCTTTGTTTCTTTTTGCTTCTTAATATTTAACTCAGTAATACCTTATAAATCCTCAAATGCATTATTTTCACTGTCAATATCTTGTCTGTCCTCTGTCCTCCTCGTTTACCGTTTGCCCCTCTATATCTTGATTCATACCGAGATTCATACTCGGATTCATATTCATAGTTAAGATATTAAGGATATTAAATAAAAACTATTTTTACGCATTTGCGCTTCTGTGTTCATACCTAGGTTCGGTACATATAATAGTATATTATGATATAAGTGTATAAGAGGGCCTTTAAAGCACGCGCGACATATTTCAAAACACGACGCGCAGCGGAGTGTTTTGTAAGTCGCAAGAGCTTTAAAGGCCTCTTATACACGTATATCATACGCTATTTTTTATTACGAATGCATCATAATCTCAAAAATGTTTTAAATATTAAACTTAAGGGATATATTGACGAATATATTAATCTGTCACATTTGACATGATCAAATGTTTCCATAGCAACCTTTAAAAAAGTAGGCGCATCATAAACATCATATTAAGCACGCTGCAGCGTGCGATAATCGTTGATTATGATGCATGCGTAATAAAAAAAATATTTTGGAGGCCATATTATAATTTTTATCTATGATCTTTAAAACCGAGTTTAAATTATGTATTTCAGATATCTTTATAAAAATCGATATGTAGGTTTTTCTGGCAACAATATCGTTTACTTAATTAAAAATTTAAAACTGATGGTGGTGGAATTTCTCATACAGGGGTGTATCAGTGGAAAGTCGAGTGGGAGTAAAAAATTAATGTCTTACTAAATATACGTCAGATTTATTTATGTAGCAGCGGGACACATATAGAGTGTGGCATAAGTTTGGAAACCCCTGTTTTATTTGGAAACCACAAATTCTTTTGCGACAAAGTTAAGATCCCTCGGATTATCCGAAGTTCCTGATTTCAAAATGATATCGGCAGTGTTGCCACTCATTTAGATTTTTCTCTACCATCAGAGCCAATTGTCAAATTTTAAATGGAACGTCAAATTTATTTTTTCTGCAATACAGAGTGAAATAAACTATTTTCTCACCATTAGGATCTCGAAAACCATAAGAGATACGAAGTATGTTAAATCGGGACAAAGTTGCGCAATTTAAAAGTCATTGATATACCGTTGAGAATTTTAGAAAATTCCGACTACTTCCAAAGATATTCGTAATAAACCGAAAATCAGCTATTTTATTTTAATTTTGTTCTGACTTTATTTAAAGAGATAATATAAAATGAATGTAACATTATTGTTGCCATTTTTTTCCTTTACAAGACGGTAGTATCATATTTGAAATCTGGCGTTTCGTGTCCGGGCCCCCACCATCAACTTTTTTTTTAAATACGGACCTGTGTTTTTTATTTCATTTTTAGAAGCCTTTGGTTTCCCAAAACCAACGATGTATCACACTTGTCCAATAGCGGTAACAAATATTCTCATAAGTGAAATCGAGTCAGAAAAGATTGCCCTATCTCTGTCTAACACATTATTTCTTATGGAAAAAATCTAGATTTGTTGATTTATTAGTAAGTGTGAGACATCGTTGGTTTTGGGAGAACAAAGGCTTCTAAAAAATTAAATAGAAAATCCAGGTCCGTATTTAAAGAAATGAAGTTGATGATGGGGGCCCGGACACGAAACGTGAGATTAAAATGTGATACTGCCATCTTATAAACAAATAATAATGTTAAATTCGTGTTATATTATATCTTCAAATAAGGTCAGGAAAAATAGAAATGAAATAGCTGCTTTTCGGTTTACTACGAATATCTCCGGAAGTAGTCGGAATTTTCTAAATTTCTCAACGACATATCGATGACCCCTAAATTGCGAAACTTTGCCCCCATATAATAGACTTCGTATCTCTTATGGTTTCCGAGATCCTAATGGTGAGAAGCAAATTTGTTTCACTCTGTATAGATTTCCCACTCCGATGCCAGTTCAGTATAGTTCATGTCAGATAGCTAGCAGTGTATAAGAGATACTCTGTATACGAACTGGTATTATACAGGGTGTTATTTAAGTACGCGGCCAAAGTTCACTCTTTGAGTGATTTTAGGACGAAAAGTTTATATAAACATATGTCCGGAAATGCATTGTTGCCAAAATACAGAATGTTCAAGTTTAAGAAAAAAAAAGGTAGTGTACGCCGTTGACTTCTTTCTAATTTTGGTATTTATTTCGGATTAACTAAACTAACCCAAACTAAAAATGCAACTTTTTTGTCCCTTGAATTATTTTCGTATCTTTCTTACTCTTTAGGGAAAAAAAATAAAAACCACTACTTACTACATGTCCCTAGACTATATCACAAAAAAGGTGATTTTTTTCTCAAAAACTAAGCAAGATACAAGGATAATACAAGGGATAGGAAAGTTGTATTTTTAGTTGCTAAATTTGAAAAAATATATGATTTTTCAAAAGTGAGTGACTTCCGGGACGCCAATGGGCTTAAAAATAATTAATTACGGCTAAATTAGCTCCTTGTAATGTAAAAACTACTGCCGAATTTTAACAAAATCGACCAAAAGAATCTTATTAAGATTTTTACAAAAAAAACTATTTTTTTAAGTTTGACATCCTGTATCTTGGAAACAGTGCGGACATATGTTTATATGTTTATCTTAAAATCACTCGAGGAATTACCTCCTGAGGTTTGGCTACGTACTTAAATAACACCCTGTATTATTGACGACAATGAATTCAATTGTTGTCAACAAACGCGTACCATAAAAATACCGAGAAAAATACCTAACGATTTTTTATACGTGTTTATGACAAATACTATACCCAGTTAGCACGTAGACGCTCCTTTGGTACTTAATATCATCTATTTTAACGAACATTTTTGTGGATTATGAGCGATTGCGAATGGATTGCGATAGGATTGCGAAGGATTGCCTGGATTGCGAATCGATTTCGGGGGATTGCGAAGCGATTGCGATGATTGCGAAGCGATTGCGAAGCGACTGCGAATGATTGCGATAGTGATTTCGGCGATTGCGAGTGAGAGTGTGACAGTATTGCGAGAAGTGAATCACCCCTCGGGGGGCCCGAGGCAAAGAAAAAAGTGGAGGACCTTTCAATTAGTAGGTAAATATCTAAAACAAATTTCCACTATCAGAATATATATTTTTTTCTCATTGTTATAAAATGTTTGAATCCCAGGTTTGTGGAGGCTCTCAATATGTGGGGGCCCCGGTTGCCCCGCCGTAAATCCGGCCCTGTCCTTGGATTTTAATCTTCGTCTCTTAAGGTGAATACTCCGTTTGATATGATATTTACAAACTAGCTGGATAGTTAGTATAAATAATATCTAAATAGACAGTCTTTAGCAATTTGTGTTAACAGCTATTTCTAACCGGACTACGGTAATTTTTGGACATATTGATAGCCGATATTTTTTCATGATTCCTATATTTAACAAAAAAAGATAGATCATAATGTATCGACTAGCAGAAATTGTATTTTCTTATTTCACTACTAATAGGTAACTTTTTCTGAAAGTATCTAGATGCAAAAAATAACGAAATACCTTGCAGAAGGGCTTGCAGGTTCTAATAAGTATTCGTAATATTTCGAAAGAACTTCAAGCATTTCATTTAGTTTAATATTGCGGAGAAAAGATTTTTTTTATCACGATGCTTGCAACATCTAACAAAGCCTGAAAGACCAAACAATTTTTGTAAATCGTCAAAAATTTATAATTAATTTTTTTCATCATTAGGTACCTGTGAATGCTGTTTATCATTAATTTTATTACCATGTCCTGTTTTGGTAATAATTACCTAAAGTTAAACATACCAATACAACACATACAATTGAACGAACACCAAGCTTATTTTATTCAAAAACAGTGACAAAATAGAATACATACATCATCATAATATATTTAATATTTTATTAATTATTAAATCAGCAAGCTTTATAATATTAGTAACAAGCTATATGTTAAATATTGTAGCTATTATTTATAAGACAATTGGACAAACATGAGTTTTTAAATCGTCTCAATAAGTATTGAGTAGCTTAAAACAAACTACGTGACATTGCAGATGTAATTGTCTGCAGCCTGTTGTACATGATTTTTAATTATATAACATTAATAAATTGGTTATTTTCGTGATAAATGTTAATGTTAATGACGAAGAGATGCAGTTTTCAATGACCATATATTTCAAATTTTTATTGAGGTTATTTACTTGTACTGTATTTATTAGCAGCACCGTTTACATACACTTCTTTTATCAACAGTCAACTGATAGCATCATCATCCTTATACACTCCTGAGTAGTAGTAGCGATAGTAGTAGTAGCAGTAGTAGCAATAGTAGCAATAGTAGTAATAGTAATACTAGTTGTAAATAGAATATAGATATAAACCCCTAATTTCTCTTATTTAGGGTGTCTGTAAAAAAACATTCAGTAAAAAAAATCAAAACGAATATTTTTTTGAACCTTGAAGATTCAATTATTTAAATCGCTATAGTAATATTATAAAAAATCAAATTTAAATCAAATAGTTGTCTGTACAAAATTGTAATTTGTAATTTGGTAGCTATTTTGTAAATATTAAAAATGTTTCAAACAATGTTTTATGCGCAAAATTAAAAATCAATTTTTCTTTCTGATATTAGACAAAATTAAAATAAAACTTGAGCCCAGATTTGAAATTCTTTAGATCAGGATGGTAAGTGGAAAAATACTCAAAGTAAGCATGGAAAATGTTAGTTCATATACATATAAAACTCTTTATTTTGTAAGTTACGGCAATTTTAACAATTTCGCAACATGATTTTGGTTCCGTATTTACTTATGTTTATTCCTATTAGAATTAATAACGTTTTATCTAACATCTAGTTATAACTTACTGTTGGAACCAGTCACAGAGTATCGAATATTCAAAGTTACACACAGTGTAATAGCTTGACATAATTGGAGTACCCGTTGTATAATCGATATCGTGCTGCTGTTTTTTTGTTTTATACACTAAAACAGTTTTAGAGGAGAATATAGATCATCTGATAATGCTAACATGGTTAGCGAAACGCGCGTCGACTGTAACAATGATTTTTCGGTATTGTGGATAAAACTCTGTTTTAGTCCATTTTGCCGAAGGTTCCAAACCCCAACATAGTTGTTTTGTACACAAATAATAGATGCCACTGTTCATAAGGTTCGTTTGAAATAAGTTTTTCATAGTTATTTTAAAACAAATATTAACATTAAGATTATGGCCATTTTTATACAAACCCAGCAGTGGAGAAACTTATTTTAATATCTCAATTAATTAATTGCAATGGGCAAGTTTGCATAATTTGAATCGGCGAAATACTCCTTCGTGGTAGAAAATGGAACTACGTGATTTTTGCGCGAATGCCTGTTTTTAGAAACTCCATTTTGATCTGGCAATTTAGAAAGGTACGAGATTTGTCTTTCATCTTGGTATTTGTAGTGGCAGCGAGAGGTGTTTTGAAGAGGTAGCGTCCATTTTTTTCTTATGCTTTGATCTTTGTTACATCTTTTTTATTTAAACGTATAATCTTGTGCAGGGAAGGAAAATTCAATTAAGTTTACGATTTACGCGAAATTTTCTGTTAAATTAGAACTGGCCATTGGTTTAGTATTATCTTTGTAATTTTGTGCTGAATTTATCTTTATCTTTGTCTCAAAGAGATTAATTCAAATATCTTTGTCGCATAATAATTTTTATAGGTATTGATTAAAATATCTTCAATTTTGAAATTATTTGAAATAACTTTCATTTATTACCGGATTTCGACCTTTCAAATTGGTGGTTCATGGCTAATTGGATAATTATTTTGTGCATGGCTTACTTTAAAATATAACCGTCCAAAAACACATTTTGAATAGAAGTTCTGCTCAAACTGGCGGAGGAATATATGAATTTATTTCAAATAGATTTACTTTTCTACATGTTTTATTATTTTCCACAACAACCCAGACTAATAGACTAGAAAAGTCACTGATTCAGCTGGATACTTGATGGAATTTCATCGCAAATTTTGAAAGGAAAACGCAAAGGTTTTAAATTTCCACACTTTACTTTTACAAAGCGTGACATATTATGTTTCGGGGCACGATGCCTTTTTCAAAGGGACTAACTCCAAGTGTGCTAAAATGGGTGTTGGTAAATCGGTTCCCGGCAGGTAGGAAATAAAGGGGTAGTTTGAAACATCTGTTAATAATATGTAAATTGGTTCCCAAACCCAAAAAGGTCGTTGGTATATTGGTTCCCCTTAACAAATTGAGGATGTAATAAATTATATTGGGAGTGTGATGGAATTGTATAGATATTGAAGTTTTAGTTTGCATTTTTATTCTGTGGCTATCACTTGTGTTTAAAGTTGTGTTGTATTTTCGTCATGAATTTCGAAATAATTTCAAGTGAACGAGGAAAACAGTTAATAATTATTAATAACTATAAATATGGTTTCCAAAAGTCCCTGAAAACTGGTGAGAAGCGATGGACTTGCACAAATAGAAAGTGCAAATCATTTGTCCTTATTTTGGGTGAAGGTGACGATATTATAACTATTACAAAACATATACAAGAGCATCCCCATGATGCCGTTGTGGGGGATTTAAACCGTCAAATCGTTAAGACTGCCTGCAAACGAAAAGCTGTAGAGGACGTATCCGAAAAACCTGCCAAGATTATTCGCAGAGTGCTTCAAGAAAATCTGCCATCCACAATTGTTACATCTGACGTTGCTTGTGTCCGAAGAAACATCTATACTGCTCGTAGAAAAATGCAGCTAAGTTTACCGAAAAACATGGAAACTTTTGACTTCCTTGACAAGGCAAACATCCAAACTTGTAGGGGTGAGCAGTGTTTACTTTGTAACAGTAGAATTGAAGAGATAGTGATATTTTCGTGTCAATCGTGACAATATTCAGATGTTAGAAAAAGTGACACATATTTATTTAGATGGTACGTTTAATTACTGCACACAGTTTTTCTGCATATTTTTTACTTTGCATGGTTATTGTAACGGGCATTATATTCCATTAATTTTTTCATGGTTACCAAATAAGCGAACAGAAATGTATAAAAATCTGTTCAACTTAATAATCAATATTTGTAAGGATAATGGTATTACATTAAGAATTTCGAAAATTGTTATTGATTTTGAGCAAGCCATCCATAAAGCAGTGGTGCAAATTTCTCCTTCAGTAGAAATAATCGGGTGTCGGTTTCACCATGCCCAATCGTGGTATATAAAAATTCAAGAATACGGCCTTACACCCGAATATAGAAACGAACATTCTGAAATTGGTAGATGGCTACGAATGACTTTTGATCTTACATTTTTAAGTCCTCATGATGTTAGCGACTGCTTTGTTTTTGATTTACTTGCGATAGCACCAACAGACGAGAATGTTCAAAAGTATACAGATTATTTAATAGATAATTATTTAACCCAAGATTCTCTCTTTCCACCTTACCTTTGGGCTCAGAACTCAGCTGAACTCACACGCACTACTAATGCCTGTGAATTTTTTCACAAACATTTCAATGCGTCTTTTTATAAAACACATCCTAACTTTGTTATTTTTTTTTTGGAAAAACTTAAAGAATTTCAAACTGAAAATTATGTAAAATTACAAAGCGTCAATATTACGGCTAAAATATAAAAACAGTAAAGACAAAACCGCCAAAGATGTTTAGGAAAAATGATAGAATCTTATTCAAGAAAGGAAATTAGTCGACTATATTTTATTAAATGTGTTTCTTTTCACTGTGCTGTTACCTACTAAAGATTGAAATGATGAAAGATATTATTTTGTATTAGTTGCTATTTTTAATGTAGAACACTATGTTGTATGTTGTATAATAAACATATTTATAAAAATCAAACCGTGCTTTATTACATAAATCTCGGGAACCAATTTACACATAAAGGTCAGGTAAACTAAAAATGTTGGGGACCAATTTACACATAAAGATCAAGTCAACCAAAAATATTGGGAACCAATTTACAAATTATGTTTGACACTTCTTAGTTTGGGAACCAATTTACATGTACCCGCTAAAATAGAGTAAAATATCCTAAGTAGGTAACAGAAAGGAGACCATAAACTTAAAGGTATTGAAATTCCATCTAATATTAGGTACACAAAATAGACAGGAGTTTATGCTATTAATATTTACTAATGTAGGCAGGTAGAGACTAACGACAACAACAATGTTAATTAAGTTATTATATGTATATAAATTTATCAATGGGGAATAATTAGTGTCTAATTGCACATTCAGTAATAAACCTGACTTTTTTTTTATTAATCTCCATGCTTCCAAAATAATTTAACTTTTTGGATTTGTTCTCTTATGTAATATTTTAAAATCTTTGGAAAATTTGTGTTTTTCTGAATTTAAATGTAAAGCATAATGCGAGTTGTTATTGTTTTTTAGGAAAATAGATTTATGTTCTTTAATTCTTGTTTTGAAAGATCTCCCTGTTTGTTCTATGTATACTTTTGGGTGGTTCTTGCAAAATATGCAAACATGCTGTCAGAGAATACTTCCAACATAAAAAGAAGGCTACGTACCCTATTTAAAATAAATTGTTATCCCTTCCTTACCTAAAATATTACCTTACATATTATTTCATTTTAAAAAGATGGAAGTATTAAGTGTGCAACAAAGCACAATTTTTGTGTACGTTTATCTGAGAATGTATATTTTTTCAATATTCATGCGCAATGACCTTAATTAGCTTGTTTGTATATAAAAAAGGGTATTGAAATAAAAAAATAAATAATTTGGTAGGTAAAATTTTGATTTTCTCTTCAATTGTAGAATACATATACGTATTTAAAAAATTATAATGGAAACAGAGAATACTCATGTACAGAAAATGAAATATTAAATAAAATAATAAGAACAGTAACATGTTTCAAAGATTCGAAATCGTAGTAGATACCAAATGGACAGAATATTTTTTTAGATATTGTGGTAAATTTAAGGCTTTTTCTAATTACTAATTCTCGTATCGTTCAATACACGGCAGAGAATATACAAAAAAAATAAAAATTGTTGGTAAACTAAAGACAATGTTTATAAAAATCTGGTGTCTTCGTAGATATCGTAAGTCAATGCCAATTTCCTTACCTTAAATGGAACAACCTGGAAATTAAATATTCTAGGCGTTTTCAGAAGTTTGGCTTAGAAGTTTAGAACAAAACCTTAGTTTTTAATAATATGTCCTACGGTCAACTTCAGGATCAAAAGTAGCTGTTAACTAGATAATATTTATCAATTTTGAAAGGTGATTATTTCAAACCATATAATGTACATGGTAAATGTAAATGATACTCTATTTAAAATATGCATGATGGTGTCGGTGTGCCAGATAATTGTATACGTTTTTGCTGAAATAGTGACACAAGTAAGCTACCATTTTTTCAAAAATTGTTGATATATATACTTTTTGGAACAATAATATTTTCATATACTGTAATTAAATATTAGGATACCTATAATTTCTTCAAATATTTTAGTGTTAGCCACTGCAATAACCGCTATAGAATAATGCCATAAGTCTATAACAGGTGATATTTCATTGATGACAATGCAGAAATTAAAATTTAAGAAATAATTAATTTTCATACAGAAACGATTAAACATAATTCATACAACATGCCATTATCAATTAGTGTGTCCAATTGTCTTAATCAACATTTTTAAGTAGATAAATACCTTATTCTAGTAATTCAAAAGCCCCTAACGCAAGATTGTGTTCTGTGCAATTTAGATTGGTATGTAAGTGTCTCTTAAATTAACTTCGTTGGCCCGATACCGTGCAAAGTAATTGGCCTGCAAAATTACAAAATTAGTTAAGCACACCATATTATAACAAAAACCATTAAATATGCAATTACTTGTTATAGGCCAACATTCGTCAGGGCTTTCGCCACAGTTTGATTCCAAAAATATCTAATGAACGTAAAGGACTGTTCATCATTTTCAACGATCGTTTTAAAGAGAACAATATGTTGTCATCGTGGTACTGTTAAAACTACTATATGTGGATGTAACCAATGTTAACAATGCCGAGTTGTAAGCAAATTGCTTAGATTAATTGAAAAAAATCATAGCAAAGTAAAATGTAAAAAGTTGCCATGGGAACTGCAAACCTAAGCAGCATTATTCGAACTTCTAAACATCAATGTATAAGTAAACATTATTTTTCGAAACTGCCATGTTTTCACGCTCTTTAAAACACAGGTTTTCAAGACAATTTTCTGAAATTGGGCATTTTTACTGACATTTATTGATATAAAACACTTTATTAAACTAGGGCGCGATTGTGTTAGCGCTACAATCGGGTAACTACAGAAATGTGATTAACTTTATGGGAAAAGGGGTATATTTAATAAGACATTAAATATAAAAAAATAACATGATATTTATTGCATACAAAATACAGAACAGTTTATATATTATATATTGTTGGCCAAGTAATATATTTCAAATGTTAGGTTAAATTACTGGATAACAAACAAATGTTTTATTTCATTCAAGTTTTAATTTCATTTCATTCCATTTTAATAAAATTTAGCAATTTAGCATTTAGCAAGCGAATTTCTGACGAAGTCTTTAAATATGAAAGGGACATTTAAACTGAAATAGTACATTGTAATACATTTATGGAAAGGTACAAACGTGAAAGGTAAACTGGAAGGTGTTTTTTCTTCCAGGACAGTCAATTTCATACAAGAGCATTCAAATACAAATTTACTGTTCGAACAATTATCGAAGGAAAGTCAACAAAAAATATTCTATTAGATTTGTCAATAGAGATAGAACGGACACAATACCGAATTGCAACCCGAAAACTCCAGGGAATGATATCAATGTGAGAGAGGATTGTTTTTGCCTGGTGTCGGGTAAATAAGTTGAATCAATATACCATAGTGAAATTCGGAAAAATCGAAGACATTCAAACCTCCTTCTATGTGGCCAAGCCATTTGATGCTACAAACTACCCTCTATAGGTGACAACATCGATATTTCAAAATTCAGGAGACTGCCGGCGTTTTTTTTTGCGACGTGAATCCAAGGGCTATTGCCCAAAGAAGTCAGAAGATATTTTCTATTAATTTTATTTAGACGTATTTCCATAGGGGAAAACAAGTTGAATAAAAATATACGGCTGAAGCTGAAGAAATAAACACGTTTCGTAGAAGGGCTAAAATAATTGCATAGTATACACACTGAGCAAATCTTTTTGCTGTACTGTTATACTTATTATATTGCTTTCGGAGGAAATATTATGGCAAATGTTGGTGGAGACCTTCTGTGTCCCAAGAGAAACGGAGGTAGGAAATCGTCTACCGTTGTAGAGGATATATCATAACTAGTACAGTTTTTGGACATATTTACAAAGTACCTTCGCCGACTTTACATCTCTAAGCCATAAAATATATTTAATCTAGGATAGTGTTTGTGTTTGCAAAGCAAACGCGGGTGACCAATTGGCCCCACTTTGCTGAAGGTAATCATACATAATAGACGTGCTTAATCTAAACCAGTGTGCAACTGTTTTTTAAATGCTTTCAGTTGTTGTCGTGGTAGCAATTAATATGCCTCGTCACTGATATTGTTGAAGCTTATTTTAAACATTTCCAATTATGTCAATAAAGGAAATGAATATGTTGTGTCGTTTAAGTCATTGTTGCAAATTTACAACGTGTTTCCCAAGCTACTGGAATAAGCTACACTAAATTAAAATATGTGCTGAAATTTACTAAGAATGCGTATAGTACCAGATGCAACTTGAATAAAAAAGAAACAAAGAAAGGTTACAACCAAAATTTGGTAAATCAGTAAAATTTGTTAATGCGAAATGCAAGAACAGTATGTTTGGAAAATATTCTTCTTGAAGTTAAACTAAAAGAAGTAGCACATATTGGAAGAACGAGTCTCAAGACAAAGAGAGAAATTGGGTTTAAATATATACCAAGACAATAGAAATGGCAGAAATATATACCAAATGATCGAAAGAAAAACTACTACCAAATAGTGAGCCATCTATAAGAGTATTTGATAGTTAGTAAATAGAGCTAGAAATAGAGCACCAACCACAACCTGAAAAAAGGACGACATAATATCTTAGTTTTAAAAAATAACAATCCGTTATTTGGGGATATGTACAATAGTGTCAGAAAGATTATGAGAGGTAGCTCATCAAACACCGCTCTTCTATTTATGAACAAAAATAAGCCAGTGAGATAACAAATGCAGTACACTTTGGAGCATTTGTAATGAACTTCTTGATAAATACCCAGTAAATCATGATTTGCAAATTAGAGCTAACCAGGAAGAGGTACCAAATAACTTTAATACATTTCTTCTAGATGCGATACCAGGAGTCAACGGTAATATTTTAATAGGTCTCTAACATATTCTGTAACAATCAATCGTTTTATTGCAGTGCTCCTACTTCAGATGAAATAGTAGTGCTAGCGAAAAAGTTTAAAAATAAATATAGTAGCGGTGAAGATGAGGTACCTCTATGTATTGTTAAATTCTCCATAGAGAAGATAAAAGAAGTGTTAGCTTACGTTATTGGAAATTCCTTTAGATTTGGTATATTTCCAGATCAATTAAAAATGGCCATAATAAAGCCTCTTTTTATAGGAGGGGATAAGGAATCTATGAATAATTATAGATCATTTAGCCTATTGTCTAGTTTTTCTAAAATATTTGAATTGGCTTGGTATGTGCCAAAGATTAATTGACTTCTGTAACAAATGTAATATTTTTAGCGAAACTCAACATGGGTACTGAGGGGCAAATCGACTCTAACTGCCATTTTCAGTTTACCAAAAAAATTTGGAACTCATAGAAAAAAATATGCTTTTTTCTTCGATTTATCTAAAGCATACGATAGTCTTAATCGTGAATTATTGTTGAAGAAACTGAAAAGATATGGAATAAGAGGAAATGGAAATAAATGGTTTGTCTTACTTCTCAGATAGACAACAAAGAGTGAATATAGTGGGTAATAAACAAACAGCAAAATCTGAAATCCTCGTAAACACAATAGGCGTGCCGCAGGGTAGTATCCTGAGTCCAATAATATACATTTTATTAATGATTTGTGCAATATTGTGGACAGTGTTAAAATGGGTCTAACAAACTTTGCGGGTGACACAAACCTCCTAGTTGGAGAGTACACAATTGAACCTCTTATTTTTGGAACTAATCAATACCTGAACAGAGCGAGACAATGGTTTTAAGAAAATGGGCTAATTCTAAATGAAAAAGAAAAAAACTAATATTCTAATTTTCAAAACAAGCAGATCTAAAAAATAAATTCCATACTCAATAAATGCACTAAATCAAAATGTTGAAGTAATTGAACACACCAAACTTCTTATTGATCTGTGGATTGGTGTGGGATAGACATGTAGATTGTACTAGCAAAAAATTAAATAGGACCTGTTTTAGCTTTAGAGCTACCACAAAATACATGAACTTGAAAACAATGAGAATGTTGTATCCCACTAATTTTGAGACGATACTAAGATATGACTTGGTTTTTTGGGGATCAGCAAATATACATAGTATATTTGTTTTCCAAAACAGAGCAATTCGCATCATTTCTAGGATGGGGTATAGGGATTCTTGCCGAGAGATTTTCAAAAAAAGGCATTCTCACAGTCTATGCACTGTATTTCGAGTATACTATCTTTCTATGTAAAAATAAACATCTATTTCTACAAAATCACTTAAATTTTACTTATGAAACAAGAACACAAAACATTACTTTACCACATCACCAGCTCACATTGTTTGAGAAGTCCAATGTATTTTTGCATTAAATTATACAACAAGTTACCTAATAATATTAAAACAATAAGAGTGTATAAAATATTTAGGAATAAGGTTAAGAAAATCCTGTTAGATATAGAACCGTATTGTATCAATGACTATTTTGAGAATATTTAACCAGTGTGAAAGATTAAAAATGTGGAAAAGACCATTTTGTGACGCCATTTCATTTCCTTTCTTGATGGTATTGAAATATAGAAGTGTTCTTTTCTATTCTAATCGATTGTCTTAAAAAAGAAAATATTTATTCCCAACATATGCACTTAAATCAGAATTACATCGTAATTCTAAACGACACGAAATACATTGCCGACCGTATAATTCATGAGTTTGGAATCAGGCTGGCCCTATCATTGCGAATTACATGGAATTTACAATTTGGAGACTATGTAAGAACTATTATGATAGGCGTTTGGAGAAAAATAGTTACAGACACGGCTCTAAAGGAAATGCGGAATAAATCTCTGGAGCAAGTTATGTCAGAAATAAACATTGCATAAGTATTATTATGAAATTGAGCCCATTAATTATAATTAACCGTGATGAAAACATAATATGACAAACCAAGCGATAGTTATTTATATCTTATACAGGGTGTCCGGAAAATACATGTACCACGTTTAATGATAGACTGCTGACGTCACAGTAGGCCGATTTAAGCTAACTTAGTTATATTCGAAATTGCTTCGTTTATCCTGTAGAGGGCGTCAAATATTTAAAAAAAATGGTTTTTGTTAAATTTCTTGAAAACGTTCTAATTGATTTTAACGATTTTTTGGTGCATGGTATAATACTATGAAATGACAGTGTCTAATAGTATAGTGGCCGGGTATAATAACGTGGAAGTGTTACAAAAGTGACGACCCATATAAGATACGTTCTGATTTTGTACGTCATAAACTTACGTCTGATTTTTTTATTGGGTTGTATTTAGAAGCTTTTTTTACCTCTTCAAAATGTTCTTTGAATTAGCGGTTTTGCCAAAAAACTAATTAAAGTATATTTAGATATATTTTTAACAAAATGGGAAAACTGAGAAGAAAACATTAATTAAGCAAATATGCAAAATGATAGCCATTTTATTGAATGCACTTAGTAACACTCTTTAAAAATGAAATTCGATTTTATCAAATGGTTATTAAAAAGGCTGCCATCATTTAAAATTCGCGCCAATAAATTGCGCGTATTTACAAGTCTTGTAAATTTCTGTTTGCAAACCGCCCCACAAAAAAAATCGCACATATTTAACTCCGGGGAACGTGGTGGCCATCTTACTGGTGCATCATTTCCTCTTCCAAACTACCTATTGGGATATTGGTTATGCAGATATTGCCGAACAGCAGCGGAAAAAACGGTGAGGCACCATCGTGCATATACCATAATTCCTGCCTAAACAAAAGAGGCATATTTCCTAGAAGAATTGGTAGCGTACTTTGCAAGAAATTTAAGGAAGTATTTCCATCTAATCTGTCTGAAATCTCCACAGGACTGGTAAGGACGATAAGATAGCCAATAGTAATACCTGCCCATACATTTAATTTAATCTGATGCTGATGGTGCGCAATTTTAATGGCATGTGGATTGGCATCCGCATAAACATATTCGTTGTGCAAGTTGTTGATTCCAGATCTTGTAAAGCACTCCTCGTCGGTAAACAAAAATTTTCTGCTAAAATATGGATCGCGAATTCTTTTGTTTTGGATAAACTGACAATATGCGAGGTGCATGGGAAGATCAATCGGTAAAATTCCAGAACTTTTTGGACATGAAACGCATCTAATAATTGTTCTTTTAAATTCCGTGTACACTAGCTTTAGAAATTTCCAATTCATGTTCTAAGCGTCGGACACTAACAGTCGGTTTTTCTTCAATCCTTTCCAAAACTTACTCTTCATTTTCGGCAGTTCGAGATGTTCGCATACGACCCCTACCTTCACAACTTCTCTCAAAGCTGCCCATTTTCCGAAGACGACGTTCAATATTGCCAAATGTTTGGTGATTTGGCACTCGACAGTTAGGATATCTCTCCATGTATACCCTAACACTTTGACGCTCGTTTCCTTGGCAAATCTCGTGCATCAGGAGCAATCAACTTTCTCGGAGTTATGTTTAGTGGTAAATAGAGCTTCGAAATTAAAAATGACAGTACTAATATTCTTAAATACAATTTGCCCAATTATGGAAGGTAATTGCAAGCTGGTTTTATGATTTATAATATTTATTATTAATGTACGCAAGTAATTAAAAATATTTGTTTTCCCAAAGAAAATTAAGTGATAAAAATGCTTCTAAATGCATCGAGTTACCTGATAAAAAATCAGACTTGCCATAAAGCTGATAACGTTAAAATCAGAACATACCTTTATGTGGGTCGTCACTTTTATAACACTTCCACGTTATTAAACTGGGCTACTATACCAAACATTAGAACTAGAAAGCATCGTTTTATAGTATTAGAGCATACACCAAAAATCGTTAAAATCAACTAGCACGTTTCCCAGAAACTTAACAAAAATCAAATTTATTTTAAATCAGGCTAAACGAAGCAATTTCGGATATAGCTAAATGGGCTTAAATCGGTCTACTTTGACGCGTATGGTGCGATGGAAACTGCGGCGACGACCGGCCCGGGCCGCACCGCATTACATTGCATTGCAAATCAGATGTTTGTACGAGTTCGTTCTCAACTTTTTGGCGTTTAAAATTTTTGCCTGGCATAATATAGGTAAGGTACTATAATATAAACTTTAAGTAGTGTTCTCTGTTATGTGAGCGTCGATTTTTCTTTAGGAAAATGCCACATTCTTGTTCAGTTCCCGGCTGCAAAACAACTACAATACAGCTGATAAGGTAACAGTATTTCGTTTTCCAAAAGAACATAGTCATCGTGAAAAATGGCTAAGATCGATTCATCGAGAAGGCTATGAAGTCAGAGAAAGCTCTCGAGTTTGCATTAAGCATTTTGCTGAAAAGTTTATTTTGCGGGAAGATGTAATGACAAGGCCTGACGGGACAGTTTTGAGGGTACCGTGAGATATCATAAAACTGTCGGAAGATGCCTATCCAACTATTTTTGACAATCAGCCGTCATATATGTCTGTTAAATTGCCACCTAAACGAAAATCCCCTACTTTGCGTCATAAAGAATATGAAAAACGAAAAAAAATCGATGAAGAAATTAAGAGAGAGAGTGATTTAATACACAACTTTGAAGAATTAAGTATAAATATTTCCGCTAAAATAAAAAAATATCTAACTAACTATTTTACTATAAATATTTACAATGAAAAAATAGTGATTTGCAACATAAGTGAGTGTTCAGTGTTGCCATATATTCTTAAAGGCATTATAATATTCAAAGTTGCAAATAATTTTTTTTTTACAAAAATATTGAAATTAATAACAAAGATTTTCGAGATATTGTAGGTAAAACCCAAATAGGCCGCTCCTGGTCCATGCTAATTAATGTATTGGAATTTGTCAAAAATTATAATACTTCTAATCTTAATGACGACGGTTTAAAGTTTGTGAGTAAGATTTTACTTAGGATAGAAAACGAGGCCAAAACTGACGAAATGGTAAAAAAAATTAAATTCATTCGCGCATTAAAAACTTCGAGCGCCCATCGACGATTGTGACGTCACGTATCCAGTGTCACGGCTAGATCTGTCGGTCGGCTACGTTTGACGTCAGGAATCTGTCATTAAACGTTGTACACGTATTTACCGGACACACTGTATATTAGACGATTTATTAACATTTGTACCAATTTGTTATAATTGTAATATTACGTAATTGTATTTGGTATAAGTATAGTGTCAGTAATAATTTGAGAGCTTTTCACTTTACTTTTATATTTCAATATATGTAACAATGTAACCGTAAATGTATGCTATCTTTTTGAGTGCAAATTTGCGTAATAGTATTAAGGGTGTTATTTATGACACTCTTTTACCTGTAGGGGTCCATCAAGTATATATTCCTTTTCAAATTAATAATTACACCATACATTTGTATTGGAAATTTGAAACGAAGTTGGTACCAATTGTACTTATCTATCTCCTACAGCATTTACAGCAATTATTATGCACTAAATATGATGTCTTTATGCAATTATAACTTTGCACCAAATAAACTGTTGGTAAATAACTTTGACAAATATTTTCCCATATATATTATATACCTACTTATACACTTACTAAACTATTATGCAACAGTTTAGTCTTAAATACTACATAATATAACAAACAAAATAATTATAAAATTTATTTCATGGCCCTAGTATTGTGATATAATGTGATACTAGATAGATACATTTGCATTATTTCGATTAGGAAAAGGAAAATATAAGCTGCACCTGAAAAGGTTCAAATATTCTGAGCTAGAATATGTCTAGTCTCGTCGAGGAATTAATTTTTACTATTAATTCTATCGCTAAAGTAATTTTATATCTGAAGCCCGGGAAAAAGGTAAAAAGGCAGGGCTGGTTCTTTTTTTAAATTTGAATCCTTGTGTCATTATAATATATTTTAATTATCATGCAAATCGTTTAAAATGGCTAATTTTTTGGACTAATCCTTTAGAAAGAAATATCCGATATAAGAGAATGTAAACAATTAATTATATTATATTTGAGCAATTTATGTATTGAAAATCAGACGCAGATACTGATAAATTAACTGATTTGTTACCCAGTCGCGGTCATTGTTACACGGTAACCTTTAGAATCTTAACTCAACATTTTTTAACGTACAGGCTGGGATTAAACGTAACTTACCCTGGAACATGTCAAAAGTATCTCTAATATATGTATTTTCCAAATGTAATATGCAGCAAAAACAACTCATACTGACGGAGATAATATTATATAAAATAATTATTAGCACTGAACGTATATTTCTTATAACTTACTAAACAAGCGCAATGTTTGTATGGTTGGTACTTACAACTATCCATGCCACAATGGTCCCAAGTACTAAACCACTTAACACATCACTCCAGTGATGCTTATAATCCGAAACCCTGGTCATGGCAGTAAATACTGAAGAGAGAACCGCTAGAAATTGTAAAGTATGCCTCAAAAGTTTTGAGCCATCCCAAGTCATCCGTTTTTGAAGATATATCTGAAAATCGAGAAAAACGTTGATGATTCTGTATATATATATACGAATTACTTGCAGTTTAACCGGATGTATAATAATTTATCCATTTAAAATTTAGGATGAAAAATCAAATTTGGCAGAAAATTGACACCAGTTAATACATTACTAAAAGCTTAAATATAGGAAAATAAAAAATCATTTGTTCTGAGATGTACTAATCCAATCAAAAGATATCGTTGATATTTTTTAAACAACTTGGATATTAGCTATTTTACATAATATACCTAGCTAGAATTTTTCGAAAAACTGAAAAATTCGAAATACTGGCCAAAATAAACTGATGCTTGACACGGGTTCCTTTCAATCTCCTACAGAAATTGAAGAATACTACTTGTAGACTAAATCCCTTAGGCATTAGCAATGTAAGTATAAATCGCGGTATAAAAGTAGGGCCGACATCGCGTTCTTAACGTTATATTCAGC